>JANHFT010001772.1:79987-98551 GCA_032467955.1 Pseudoxenodon macrops | reverse complement strand
AAAAGATCTTCCATATTTTTATATTAGTAATAGAAAAAGAAAACAAACATGTTTGTTATATACTTAAAAAGGAGTCTCTTTGTGTGTGTGTAAGTATATTGTCAGGTTCCAAGTAATGCATCATTCACAAATTGAACTCTGAGATATATATTAGAAGGCTTGTTTATATGCAATAGATGAACAATACAACTTTTACATATCATTGAGGTGTTTTTTTCAGAATTCTGGGTACCGCTCTCTCTCCCTCCCTCCCTCCCTCCCTCCCTCCATCCATCCCTCCATCCATCCATCCATCTATCTAATCTACACATATTCAAGAGGGGAGGATAGATTAGAAGCACAATTACATTAAGTTGCACATGCTCAGTCTGTAAGTCACACACAGTCCCAACCCCTACATTAGGTGCAGCCTGCCAGAAGGTCGCATGTGACCCACCCTGCTATCTCCCATGATTCTATTCCCAATTGGCATTTCTCTTTCTGCAAATTCCCTATATGCCTATAGTCCAAGTCCTGTTTCTCCAACTAAGCAAATTCACTTGTCATGTAAATTCAAAGATGTGTAATGTTGACTATGTTAGAATGTGAGTGCTTAGCACTCGGGGAATGAATTTGTAGAAGTAACAAAAACAAAAATCATGAAGTTGTTATCAAAGTAATGGTTTTAACATTGTCTGGAAATCTGTTTCTTCCTTCCTGATTCTAAGTGACTCTGCCAATTTGCTCTTAGGCGTGAATAAATTTATCCTGTCTTGTTCCATTATTAAGCTTGAAGTTTACTTTGTATTGTATTCTATTACTCCCATTTCAATTTTAAAAACATGGAATTGTAAATTTGCTTTTTAAAATTGAAGCATTTATTAAATCACTTGAGTGATTGTCTCATGTTATTTATGTGTGCCTACACACACACACACCCAAAAAAACAGAGAGAAAATATTTTGAGTGATGGCAAAACTGTTTGATGTTGCTTTTTACACCATTGCATGTATGCAGATATATTTAGTAAAAACACTATCTTGATGTATATAATCCTTGTATAGTTCTGTGAAAAAAAGCGATGGAACATAATTGCTACAGTGATACTTCTTCAGAAATTGGACATAATACTTTAAAATCCAATTAGTATTCAGACATATCTATGAGTTGCTAAAAAGCTCTCTCCTTGGAGAATTGTATAATGTTGGGAAAGGTGTAAAGAAAGAGATGAGAAGATGACCACAGGTAGAAGAACTCAGTTACAGTGGTGATCAGTACATTATTGGAGAACATATGGAACCAAGTTGGGGACAGATCATCATAGAGAAAATCGATCTATGTGGTTGCTAAGAGTCGATCCCAATTTGATTGCATATAATCCATCGATTTTTCTAGGCCTTGCATTTTTCTGTCATTTTCCATTCCCTCTATTTCACTTAGTTTTGGCATATGTAATAAGCACTTTCTATTGCACCCTACCACTGTTTCATTGGAATTCTATTAAGCACTTACTTTCTTTGTTCAGTATATACACAATTTCCAATTAATATGGGGGAGGAAATGTTTAAGTGTTAAAATGTTGTTGCTTTTTTATATTTATGTTTTCAGAGAAACTGCCAACAAGTAATTATTTTTAAGGAAAAGAATGATAATGGAGAAGGAAGAAGAGGAGGAGGTAGACGTGGATGAGGAGGAGGAGCAGGAGGAAGAATTCAGTTTTTTTTTCAAAATATCAGTCAAACAGCCGCAGCCAGCATATAGGTCACCCCAGCAATCAAAACAAAAGGTAACTGAAAACTCTACATTAACCTTCAAGTCTTCCCCTGTTCACCTACCTTGTTTGTTTCTTTATTCCTTTCTTTCAAATATTCAGTAATTCTGAAATGAAATTTAGAAAGAATCCCCATAGGATGCTGGAGAAAATGAGTGATAGACCTCTACAAATATTATAAATTATTGGCTGACAGAAAGAGCCCTGCATTGCTGGTAGAGAAAAGAGAATGTTAGCAGTTGGAAGTGAGACACTTTGATATATGATACAATATGGATTTTGAAAAATATCTTTTAATTCACTCATCCCAGTTAAAACAGGCATATGCCAATAGATTATTGATCTCCACGGTTAAAGAAAATTGACTTTATCCTGTTGATTCCTCTGAATATATGTATTTTTCAGAGAGAGAGACACACACACACACCCGTCCTAAAAGAGGCTGAAATTTTGGGTGCGTCTTATACTCCAAATGTAGCTTTTTCAAAGCTTTTTTTCAGACCTAATGAGGTACTAACAATATTCCCAGCATTGCAGGCTTTTTTCATTGCTACTCCCTCAGAAGAAGCTTTTTTTCAGACCTCTTTGCAGACTTTTTTCATTGTTTCTCTCTATCAGCTGTGCTTTAGAAGCTTTTTTTCAGTCCTAACCAGGGGATAAAATAATGTGCTGAAGCTGACCAGACTAAGGATGCTAGCCAGGTAGGCAGATTTTCTTCCCTATTTTCCTTCCCAAAAACTAAGGTGCATCTTATACTCCATGGCATTTTATAATATCTTATAAGATTATATACCATAATCTTATAATTCTGCAGACAAAAGAGGATGTCACTTTGTCACTTTGAGAGAGGCTGACCATGATAGTGTTATATTTGTTTAGTGTTAATCTGATCCTGAGTCAAATTCAAATACAACTTATTTCGACAATATAATTGTCAATATGTTTTAGTACCTAGATAAATGATGCACCATGTTCTCTTTTATGCATTGGTCTATCAATTAAGAATTAGGAGATTCTGTCTTAATTCTCTATGTATTAATTCAAAAGAGGATATTCTCTTATTAGATACTCTTATTATGAAATTCTGTTCCTGTTGTGAAAAATCTGGATCCACATCTTGTAGGCTTTCATGACCAGTTGAAAGCTTATTTATTGAACAAGAAATTGTGTTGCGTTGATGCTGTTGTTGCTTTTATTTGCTGTCAGAATTGCTCTTGCTATTATTTCTAACCATGAAAAGTGCCACATCGTCATCAACATCATCATTATTTTGAAATAACAGCAAAGTACCGTATATGGTATCCTAACGTGATCTTCTGCTTGACTGTGCACTTGCTAAAAAATGCATTGAAGCTCATCATGCTAGCTCTTTTTTCCAATGTTCCAGTTTGGGAAATGTGACAATTAAAGTAGAACAACATATGCCATGGATCTAGGCAATGGCAGGTGCAGTACCTGATATTTAAATATATGGTGAAAGATTGGATAGTAGATAATAAAGCATCTGCTTCAAACTTCAGAGAGCCACTACCATTCATAATATAGACAATATTGGTCTTCATGGAACAATAGCTCAGCTCAGTATAAAGTGGCAGCTGCTGCTCCCATAACACTATTAACTACTTTTGCCTCTCTCAAATACTGGATCTTTCCTAAGCATGTCAAAAACAATCACTTGCTTCTTTATCTATGATTTGTTCACCTCTTAAATCTGGTTGGTTTAATTATACTTTGTATTTTAGGTAGTTCAACATTTTGACCTTTTTTTTCCTTTTCTGATTTAAGCTTTTGCTTTTTGTTCCTAATAAATGACCCATAGCTTAAATAACATACCTAATTTACAGGTGGGAATAAGGGCTGCCAAATCTGCACTATAAAACACTGAATGACCATTGACGTCAGTAAAGAAATATATATAGAACAAAGATATCTAGATTGCTGAGATGTTTGTGAATAAAGGTGTGGTTATGTTAGTCTCCATGGATCTGGAAAGCAGAAGGTTATTGTTCTTATGAAAATCAAAAGATATATAGCTGGCACATTTTCCTCCAGATGTACATTTGTACATGTGGCTTGATGCAACCATGCCAACACCTGCTTCTGGAATGCCGTTTTTTTTTCATATTTACTATTTGTATAATTTAGTTTAAATGAGTGGCAACATCATTTTGACAACGTCATGTAATTCCACTCACACATGAATAATGAAGCCCAAAAAAACTTGAATGGCAAATGCAAAAAGAGAAGGAAGAATCATCAATCTATGTAACAAATGATGCAATGAAAGCCATTGACATACAATAGGAATAGAGAGAAATAGAGGAAAGAGAACATTTTGATAAAAGAAGAATCACAAAAAAATATACTTTCTACAAAAATGCTTATGAAGTATATTTATTTGGAAATCTTCACATGAAGAAATCTTTAAAATATATATTTATGCAAAAGCACCAAAAGGCAAGACAAGAAGCAATGAATGGAAACTAACCAAGGAGAGAAGCAGCTTAGAACTAAGGAGAAATTTCCTGAGAATAAGAACAATCAACCAATAGAACAGCTTGCTTTCAAAAGTTGTGGGCACTCCGTCACTGGAAGCTTTTAAGAAGTGACTGGACAATAATTTCTTTGAAATGGTATTCGGTCTCCCGCTTCAGCAGATAGTTGGACTAGAAAATCTCCAAAGTCCCATCCAACTCTGATGTTCTATGTTCTATTTGTCAGCAGCTGAATGGTAGAACCTGCAGTTAGTAAGATGAGAACTTTGGCAAAAATAAATTGTAAAATAAACCCTTTTGAAAGAGTTTGAAGATCTGGCTTTGCTGACTCCTATGGGGCTCACACAAAAGCATTTAATCTTGGTGTTGGTTAGCATTTTTAACCGTTTTTATCTTTAAATTTATTCTATTCTTGTCTTACCTGCCTTTCTTTTATTGAGATACAGTATTTTTATGTTTTGTATATATGTTTATGTTTTGAATTGTATACTGCCCAGAGTCACTCTGAGAGTGAGAGGGTCAGTCCCTAAATTTTATAAATATAATAAAATGGTCCGAATCATCTACTCTTAAAACTTACCTAGTAATTTAGTGGCTGCGTCAATAATAGCCATAAAACAATGACAGATAATGATGATTGTAGGGGGCATAGTCTCTGCCTTCTTTTCCTACTCACAGTCTTGGGAAACAATAAGAAACATATAGTTTAAAAATAAATAGCAAAGCATTTTTAATCTATAAAATTTGATAACCTGTGAATTTTTATTGTTTCATGTGCAAATAATTGCTTTCCTTAAAATTATTTGAAGAGTTTGAAGATAAAGGCTCCCTTGTGTCAAACCAGACACTCATTGAATACCTGGAATATCACATAATTCCCATGCAGCAATGCTTAGATAATTCAAATAACTTTTTTTTTCCTCACATACTTTTCCAAATTCTCTACCAGGTCTTCAGCTGTTCTTTTAGTCTGTCATTCATTCATTAGTTGCATCTAGCATTAACTTTTTTGAGACTCAAAACCACTGCTGAATATACTTTATTGCTGTTTATAATATGATATTGGACTAGATAATTAAATTAGTAAAATACATGGTGATGTGTTTTCAAACATGAACATCTTTGAACTGGTGGTCACATTGTAACTAACACTATTCAAGACAACAGAAGGCACAAGTAGATAGAGGTTACAGTTATCCTCTTATTGATAGCAAAGTATTTTTTTGAAAAGAATATTGGGATAGTTTATTCAACACACCATTTAGCTAAAGAGTTTATTCTACCATTTTCTAAGCATTTGCTTGTCTAAGGTTGTCAGAAAGGTGTAAAAGACAAACAAGGACATGAAAGACAACGAAAGTTTGCCGCTAAAACTAGTTCATCCCAGATTCAAATGGCTTTTGTAACATTACCATCCTTTAAGAAAACATTTCTCTGTTGTTGGACCTTTTTGATATTCCCAAAAGGCTTTCCATTTTACAAGGAGCCTTTCAAAGAGACTCACCCAAGCCTTTATTTTAAACTCCATTTTGCTGTGCAAACATACAATATGTATAGCTTGTTGCCTCCAAGAGAATTAAAAATCTAACTCCAAGTCAGAAAAATGAGTAATGTTTTGAGATTGTATCTGTATGATTTTACTGACGCTTTGGCTATTCAATAAATACAGTCACCATATGTCTGCTCTGAATGAAAATTTGTTAGATGTGTTGGTATATTATTTATTTATTTATTCTTTCCTATCTCCTAGTCAGCATCTTACCTCCTTGTGCCCTTCCCCACATTAATATATCTGCCCGACTTTTTACTGCAGACTATGAAAATAAAACTTATTGACTAGTGCACAGTCATGTTCTTTATCTCTTAATATTATTCCCCTACTAGAGCTAGGAAACACAATCACAGCAGTTAACATTCAAGAAATAAAGTTTGAAATAGATGTTCAAGATACAAGAATTAAGGAAGCAACCAGACCTGACCTGAAAATACTTGCATGAGGACCAGAATAGTGTTGGGAAATTTCAGTAAGGAAGGATAGTTTCCTGAATAAATCACTGTTTTTTTATTATGATTATTTCTAAACATGTTGATTACTTTCCTTGCTGTGAGTTCTGGGCCTTCTTTAGGCATGAAAGCTGATTAGGTGACTTTGAATCAGTCACTCTCTCAGTTCAGCCCACCTTACAGGTTGTTGTTAGTGGGAAAATAAAAGGTGGGAATATTAGATATGTTTGCCAGCTTGATCTATTTATCTATCTGATTGATAATAATAATCACTAGGCAACTACAGGCCAATACCAACCACTTTAAGATTGCTGAGATGGTAACTGATGCAGTTCAGTGGCATCTAGTTGAAAACAAGCTCTTTCTACCAGAGTTGAAACCTTGCAAATGATAGAGGAATAAGAGGCCAACTCCTAATTGACAAGGAGAGTCTGGAAAACTTCAAGAGAAGGAAGACCACCTTGAATGTAGCATGGATTAATTACAAATAGGCACTTGACTAGCTGTCACATTATTGAATAATCAAGTGCCTAGAAATAACAGGAATTAGTAGAAACATCAGTAGTTTTGCAATGAAAGACACAGTTGCTGGTCAATGGTGATAAACTGGGAGAGATTAGTATGAAGAGAGGAATCTTTCAAATCACTATCACCAGTACTCTTTCTCATTGTACTGGTTCCTCTGTCAACAATATTGAACAAGCCAGGCCACTGTTATCAAGCATCAAAAACATGTACCAGGTAATCCCTTTTCATAGACAGTCTCAAGGAGATGGAAAAACATCATCTGAAATAGTATGCAGTAGCTTCTTAACACTGTCTGTATATACAGCCAAAGTATTGGACTGGACAAATGTGCCACTTCACCATCAACAGAACACAAATAGTGAAGTTTGAAGGAATTCAGATGCCCTACATCTAGTTAGCTGCTGCAAGAAAATTGTATAGACTATAAACAATGGCATGACAGAGTAGCAACAATGGTGCATTAGAATATTTGCAAGGAATATCACTTATGCTGGGGCCATAAAATAGACAATGTAATAGAAAATGAAGAAGTTAAACTGCTTTGGGTCTTTAGAGCAGACAGGCATCTGCCACATAACACTCCAGATTTTACAACTGTTGATAAGAAAGACAAAAGAAGTCTGAATGGTGAATGTGACAGTACCTGGAGACAGCAGAATATAATAAGAAGAAAACTTGAGAAGATAACAAATACAACATTCTGCAAATTGAAATAGAATGACTGTGGCAAAAGAAAGCAAAGGTAGTACCAATAATAATAGGTACCTTGGTGCAATCCAACCTTTGACACTATTAGCATTGAAAAAATCATCCCCACTCAGTTGCAAAGTACAGCTTTACTGGGAATAGCTTACATCAAGGAGAACCAAAGACCCAACAGAAATATGGTCTTTATTTTTATCTATTTTCCACATCTTGCAGACAAACATGCAGATTATTAGTATTTTTGTTGTTGTTAATATTATTGTTATACAACATTGTATGTCTAAATCTCGTGTCAAATCTGCTTTATTCCTTCCTCAGCAAACAATGCACATATTTTCTAGCATAATTTCCATCAAAAACCATTGAAGATCACATTGCTTGTGTATGCTCTTATTTTTCAAAGAAAGCATTTACAGATATCCTATGCTTTCTAACTTAGATGACTAATCAATTATTTCCATTATGTTTTAAGTTTCTTAAGAGTCTTTTAAGACAATTCAAAGACAGTTTGAAACCTTGACTTTTCTTCAAAAGATTACATGCAGACTGTTACTCACAAAGATCTTTCTTGAGTTATTGGTTAGTGTCCCTGGATTTATTCTAGGAATCTCAAAACAATTCCTCTGAATTACAGTGGGTAATTTTTTTTAAAAAATCAGAAAAATTCAAAGCCAGTATTGTATTTCCTGGTCAGGCTAAACAGTATCTTAACATCTGAAAGTAAGCTTCAGTATGCATTTCCACATTTCACTAAAAAGCCATTATATGTCTATTTTGAAATTAGTCTCTAATGAAAACAAAATTCAAGGTGTACTTGACTAATTGATTGGAAATTATAAATTTCAGTGACAAGTTATCCTTCTTGGAAATGAAGGTACATAACTATTCTTACATGGTTTCCAGCAACACATTCAACCAATTTATTATTGAAGCAGGGAAGGCATGTTGTAGACTCCATGAGCTAAATAATTCAGATCAGAGGGATCCAGAAAGGGGCACTTTTCTCCCATTGCTTCTATCCTGTGGAATATTCTCCTCTCAGAGGTGAGGCAGGCACCACTCTCCTGGCTTTTTGAAAAGTTGCAAAACCATGGTTTTTCAGCATTGCTTAGGTCTCATGGAAAAGCACATAGCCACCGGTCTGGTTAGTGCATTGAAAGCCATCCCACCCATGGTACGATTCAAATAATTTAACAACCGGTTCTCTGCCCTAATGATTTCTTCCAACAACCAGTTCACCAAACTGCCCAGAAAGTTAACAACCGGTTCTCCCAAAGTGGTGTGAGCTGTCTGAATCCCACCACTGATCCTACCCCCTTTTAATTAACTTTGAATATTAATTCTTAATCCATCTCTGCCTTTTTAAATTGTATATTTTTGTACCATGTTTGAATATATTTTGTTTACTAATACATCACCCAGAGTGTCTCTGTGAGGGAGATGGGCGTAGTCAAAAAATTGAGCAATGAATACATACCATTTTGATTGCACAAAAGATACTTTACTATAAATCAATATTATGACACAATCTCATTTGTTTTGTAAATGATTATTATGTAAAAAGAAAAAGAAATTAATACATTATTCAGACACTGGAGGAGATCTCTGGTGGTGTCTTTCCTGACTAACAAATTTTATCATTTGTACTTTGTGGCGATATTTATTAGTGTTGCCAAGTATTTGTTAATTGAGCCAGTCTATTATTAACAGAAGACTGGGACACAGAAACAGAAGATTATCCTCATTTGTGTTAGGAAATAAGAAAGAAATATTTAATGAATAAGCTGAATGGTCTTCTTTTCTTAAATGGGTGATTTAGAATTCATTTTACAGTGTATACATTTTACAAGTTTGTTCATTAATTTCAAAATGGAACAATTTGGTTGCTTATAAAGAACATGCAAATATTCAGGGAGTAGACTGATTTATTTTAGCTTAAAATAGTAACTTACTGGTTTGCTTTCTCTGCCCACTTTGACTGTTATCACTTCAAGTTTTTTTGACTAAGACTCTTTCCACATATACCATCTTCATTGGTAGGTTGCTCCTCCAGAAATTAATTAGAGTTTTTAATTTATAGTACTATCCATACTATCTAGATAGACAAAGAAACATAAAGAAAACCACCAGAAGGAAACTGTTGCTCACCTCTGATTTAAATTGAACTTTCCCCTTCAATAGTGGCCTAATATTGCCTTTGCCCACAAATGGCTAAGATTCAACCCGTGTCTTTTGTTCACAATTCAATAAATTTAATACATTCAAAAACTAATGAAAGCTCATTTATAAATGAGCAAAACAGCCAATGAATAAACAAATGTTTTGCCACATCTAGTTTAGATTTGGGTTCAATTTTTATAGCTAAAATTTCAGTGTACAGACAAGCAATCTAAGAATATTGTCATCAAAGCTAGTGGAGGCTAGCTCTCCAAATGAATTCAAAAGCATTGTATGGTTAAGCCAACTGTAGATATTGATTGCATCAAAATGGTCTTGTGTCTGCATGGTGTGCATGTTTGTGTGGGTTTGTGTGTGTGTATGTGTATGTATAAGTGTATGTACATTCTCAACCTGTTTCTCCCTCAACCTGTCATTGTTGGGACTAGAATTTACATGTTCAACCATGTATGCAGGAGCTGTCACCTCAAGACACATATAAGACTTGGGTATGCCAAAGTAATTGATTAGCTAGACAAAGTTTTCAATTAAATAGTTGTAATAATGCAATTGCCAGGAATTAAAAACTGACTTGAAATACATTTCACACTATATATTTGGATTTTGTTGCTAAATTACTATTGAAAAGTAAATGAAAGGTGTCATAAGTAATCAAAGTTTGTAATGGACTTGGGCTGTTTATATAACTTTTACTTGTATTGATGTTTGTTTTTGTAAACACGCCACCCTTCCCCTCCCCCCCAAAAAAACCATGAGAAGTTAGAAGGGGTAGGTGAAATAAATATAACTGATATTTGCATGTAGAACCCTTTCACTTAGCAATAATGTTGTACTGTGTATGGTTAAAAAAATGCCAACTGTATTTAAAATTAGGAATGCCAAATATTTTATTTAAAATATAATATAAAAACAAAGAACATAGATGATGATGTTATTAGGAGCTCTGTTAAAAGGAGCAGATATTGATATTATGTCTTTCAAATGTCTCTTTATATGAGAGATGACAAAGTTTTATCAACAAGGACTGAGATTATTGTCAAGTCAGAACCATTCCATTATGTAAAGATAAATGTTGACTTTTCTGCAAGCAAAGCTCAAGCTAAGTATTACAAATTCTCCTTTCTTTCTTGTATTGATTATCCTTGTGCTTAGAAAATCAAGGAGAAAAGGTTGCAAAATAGTTGACAGTTCAATCATTATATCAGTATATATTTCAGGATTATAACCCTAACCCTCACATCCTTCATCTTCTCACATTGTTTTCTCACAACTGAAGCTAAGATTTTCTATTTATCAAGTGGTCTTTATATATCCCATATACACATTTTGTCCATGAGGATGCAGATACATTCTTAAACAAAACTTTGATTCTAAATATTGTAGCTAGCTAGAAAAGAAAACAGTGTGTCTTTCACAACTCTACTGAATCTCAAGACATGTAAGGTTGTGTAACCAATTACAAGTGTTGGTAACTTATTTTTATTCAATATGAATGTTGTGTTTGTTTGACCCATGACTCAATTCTGATCCTTTTCCATTCTATTTAAGTACATAGTTAGACTTCCCTCAGGGAGGACAACCTCAAAGTTTAATATCAATATTGTCTTCCAGTCCCCTAGGCTTTGCCCCAAGGCCTGGTAACTAGGGCACTGGAAATATTTTCTTTTGCCTGCTGCTGCTTAATGTATGGTCTGCTCATAACAAAGCTTACTTCATTCAGGATTGAATTGTGGATGACAAAGCTGACCTTTTTTCCCATTACTGAAATCTGGTTGGCCTTGGAGGCAGGGTGTAGAGAGTACAGATACATTCTTGAAGGAAATATTCATAAACTGTTATATAAATAGAAAATAGAGCCATCCCTTAAGTCCTGGAAAGAGGGTTCATGTTCAGGAGAGACTCAAAACGATTGAATGAAACTTCCTGATTGTCTTGGGAATAAAAATTGTGGGAGATAGGTAGATTCCACTGAGTTTCAGAAGGAGCTTGGAAAAATCCCAGAAACTCTGATACCTGGTTTGACTGGGCTTTAATTGCTGCTTGGAATGAGAGGAAAACTTTGGTCTTGGATCAGAGCATTTCTATGCAGACTCATGGATCCTGGAGATTCTCCTGGTTTTCAGAGGAACTGCAAGTGATGAAACAGTATAAGAGATGTTCTAGGTAATTGTCTGATAAAGTTGCCTCTATTTGGTCTGCATTGGAACCTGGCTTTACAGATCCTGTGGAGTTCACAGGATCATAGAGTTGGGAAAACAAGTCATTAAGTTCAAGCCTTTATATACTTCAGGATTCACTAGTTTCAAAAGATAATTATTCAGCTCTGTTTGAAAACTGCCAGTGAAGTTATCTGAGGCACAGCCATGTGTGACAGGTTTAAATCTGTTGGCCTTGACAAAATGGACAGAGTCTTTGGAGTTGAGGTCAGTTACCTGCATTTTAGATCCTTTTCTCTCCTCACTGATTAAAGTCTTCCAGCAAGTGACAAATGATTAATCCTTCTGTGTTAGACAGAATGGTTCTATTCCCCCCTTGACAAAGGTGATTGGTTTATAGCTCCAAAGTGCCCTAAAAGAAGTAAATTATCTGAATTCTTTCCAGTCAGGATTTATGCCTGTTTGAGATAGGATTGATGCTTCTTGTTGATAATCTCTGTTGGGATCAAAATGGTGGCAGTGCATCCTTTCTGTGACTCCTTGATCTCCCAATGGTCTTTGGTACCATCAATCATGGTATCTTTCTGGACCAGCTTTGAAGATCAGGAATGGAAGGGACTGTTTTACAAGTTTCTCATTTCTCTGGAGCCAATTCTAGTCAGTGTTGGATCAGGTTGAGCCCTTTCCTAGGTTGTCATAGGCCTTTATTCTCTTCCTGCTCCTATTTAACAACTACATGAAACACTCCAGACTGTGGGCAGAGTTTACTTTCACCTTGGGTGAGATAAAGCAAAATTTACTCTTGATATTGGTTTTGGTTTTATCTATTTTACAATTTGGGTTGATCATTTTAACTTTGGGCATCATGGGCTATTTGTTGTTGTTTTAATCCTTGTACACTGCCCAGAGGCACTGTTGTGAGATGTCATACATATACATTATTTACAATAAAAGTAAATAAGTAGGTATCCACATAAAGCATTTTGGTCTATATATAGTTTTCAGCAATAACACTGAGGACCTTGTGGCATACAGGTTATAGTGCAATATTGCAGGCAAACTCTGCCCACAGCCTGGAGTTCAATCCTCACCAGCTCAAGGCTGTCTCAGCCTTCCATCCTTGAGAGATCAGTAAAATAAAGACTGTTGGGGGAAATATGCAAATAATGCTGCTACATTGTTAACCACTCAGAGTGGGCTTTAAACTGCTATGGGGCAGTACATAAGCCTAAATGCTATTGCTATTGCAATGCTATCAGTAATGCTGAACTAATTATTCAACAGATTAAAATGACTAAGGCACAGGACATGATGCCCTAACTCAGGATTATGATAAAAATGTTAAATTGTGGCCTAAAGATCTTTATTTGTAATTTCAGATAATATAAAGTGATGCATGAGCCTAAGTGCAATATCATTTTCAAGGGAATTATGGAGTTAATAGTCCAGAAATGAATGGTATTTGTTCTTTAATGAGATTAATAACAGTAATCTTGCATGAGAGCCTAAAATGTATTTTTGACTGGAAATTATCTATTTAGTCTCAATTAGTTTTTTTTAAAGTATCTGAAATAGAAATAGACAAAACTAACAATGAAGCAAAACCCTCTTCTAGAAACAAACATTCCTCATTCCAAGGTTCTGAACGCAATAGCTTTTCTGTGTAATGGTATATGGGAAGGACCTTGGGAGAATGAAGGAACTGCTGCAAACTAGACAAAGATTAGATAAGTGGCAGCTGAGCCTGCAGAAGGAATGAGGCATAGTAAATGTCTCAGAAGGCACCCTGTCTAGGTTTTGTTTTGTTTTTCGGACTGTAAAAACAAGGGAAATTGTTAGACTTGTAAGATTCTATTAATGTAAATTTACAATAAATAAAAGGCAAAGGTAAAGGTTCCCCTTGCACATATGTGCTAGTCGTTCCCAACTCTAGCGGGTGGTGCTCATCTCCATTTCAAAACTGAAGAGCTGTCTGAAGGTGTCTCTATGGTCATGTGGCCAGCATGACTAAATGCTGAAGGTGCACGGAACACTGTTACCTTCCCACCAAAGGTGGTTCCTATTTTTTTCCTATTTTTTACTTGAATTTTTACATGCTTTCGAACTGTTAGTTTGGCAGAAGCTAGGACAAGTAATGGGAGCTCACTCACATGGCGCTAGAGATTTGAACCACCAAACTGCCAATCTTTCTGATTGACAAGCTCAGCATCTTATAATAAATACAGAGCTGCTGTTCCTGGGTGTGCTTCTTGTCTGGATTACCTCATAAAACTAACATTTTGCTCCTTTTTATCAAAATATGAACAATCTTTTACAGAGATATGATGTTATTTCAGTGTCAGATAAACAGCTTGTGGTTGGATTCTTAAGCCTTGACTTCTTATCCTATTAAACAATGATAATGGCAATATTTATGTCATGTATTTCCTAAGGTGCAGAAACACACAGCAATTACAACATTCTGTTCAATAAAATCACTTTGCAATTTAATAGCCAACCCAATAAATAAATACTAACAAATTAGACAAACCAAATACTACCAACAAACAAACAAGTTCAAAACTTTGCAATCCAACAAACATGCATGCATCCAATGTTAAAAAAATAATAAAATAAAAACGGAGTGAGATGACTATATTCAATCTTAATCTATTAATCTTTAAATGAAGAAAATGATCTTGATTTAAAGAACCTCAGATACTTATAAAATGAACAGAAATAGAGAAGTAAATACGGATACTAATTTGGATATTGGAGCAAGAACCATAAAGAAGGCCCTGGTCAGATCTGAAAGAGCAAACAGAATTGTAGGGAGACAAAGAAGAGGAGAAAGGCACAGAGGATGTTTTGACATCAGAGGGCTGTAAAATTAAGCAGGAATCATTTATATTGGGTCCTGGTTTGAACAGAAGGTCTTGGAGTTCCTGCAGTCTGAAGAAATGTGATAGTAGCATGGAAGATACCCCCAAAAGCCCAAACAGTATAGTTCCAAACTAAAATCAGGGGATGAAGAGAGGAATCTGGAACACATTCTAGGAAATGTTGTACTGTAATAATCTAATTTGGAAGCAACAAAACTATGCTTCAAATAAAGCTGCAATCTTCTTGCAGTCAGAATCTTACAAACCTTAGAAGTATTAATCAGATAAAAATTAGCAACCTTCACAGTAAGATCAATGAATGAGCAGAAAGCCAGCCAATCATCAATCAAAATCCCAAGGCTGTGAGCAGAGGACATTCGGGCAACCTGGAAACTGCAGAGACAAATGGGGGAGACCTAATACACAACGGGAAAGGTGATCAGGCCAATCTCCAAATCTGTGCTATAGCCACAAACATCAAGCTGATGGGAGGATATTCAGGAGGAATCACTTACAAGACATTGAATCATCACTGAACAAACACCTTCATCAAAGTTCCCCAATTTGTCACAAAAGGCTGATAAAGCTTAAGGTATTAGCTTGGCATGACAGATAATTTTTCCCTGCAAAAAATCAGTAACTGATCGCTAACATTGCCTATAATGTTTCTTACAATATTAAATACTATAAATACTAAATAACATGTAGCAAAGGACCACTAAATTTGCATTAGTCTGCTAGTTTCTAATACTTACTTATGTATGAATCAGCATCACCATTTGCACCAAACTGTAATAATGCACACCAATAATACATGAGTCCTGACAACTAAGGTAACTATTTAACTTGCCACATTTATGACATCATCACACACATATCATTATGTGTCTACTCTTCCCTGCCCTACCTCAGTCATGATGATCATGTGCCTTATTGAGCGTGTGAATATAAAATTATGTATTTTTGCCTCCTGCCTTTATTTGGCTCACATTATAATATGAATTAGCATGCTTACATTTCTCAAATTTAAATATGAAATTATAATATCCTTCTTGATATTTTTCTCAATTTTGTAGAAAAGATTATTTTAAATATGCACTGAAATAAATCAGGGGGCAAGTGTGCATAGTAGGAAAACAAAGTTTACTTGGCAACAGGGAAAGATAATATAAAAATATAAATTTTCATATAGACATATATTGCATATGTAGTACAGTATAACATGTGTGTGTGATGTACAGTATAACATGTCTGTGTGATGTTATATTGTACTACATATGCAATATATGTCTATATGAAAATTTATATTCAGTGTGTATGTGTTTTTCTTTCTCTTCACACACACCCAAACACACATATATATACTGTGTGTGTGTGTATAGAGAAAGAAAAAAACACACACAATGAATAACAAGTTAAAAAATAAATGAAGAAAGCTTTAATATTTTCAATATTTTCTGTCTTATTCATGATAATTCTATTTCACTGCCTTATGTGTTTGCTATTCGAAGAAAGGATAAGCAAAACGTGCCAATTTTTTTTAATGGTGTATTTTTGTTTTCCAGAAGTATAGGAACTCCAAACTCTTTGTTTCCAATGCAAATGGAATCTCCCATGTCTGATTCAAGTTGCCTCAGTTTAATAACACAGTATGAAACAAATTCAAGTGAAGAAACAGCTCCATGGTTGTACAAGGTCACACTGTACCAGAAGGAGGGAGGTCACTGATGCATGCAGACTGCTGAAATTTGTAAAGGCAGATTCATATTGGAACACTTTTCAAGAGAATTCTTCCTATGGGATTCTATCCCAAAAACCTCATAGTTATGTACGTATTTCAGCATATTGTAACAACAGGCAAAAACTGCATCCCTGCATTCCTTTATCATGCTGCACTGTAAGACAAAGCAGTTATATCTGAAAAATAAGAGTATATCAACCTGCTTTACACCCTGCAATTGTATGCAGGCTGTCCAACTTTCACTGTATTGAATCCGATATGCAATCACTTTGAAGTATGCATATCACTGAAATAAATTCTTTAAAAATCTAATTCTGAAAATGTCCCAGTTTTTGTTTTTCCTCTTATTTCCTGGCAAGTCTGTGTCTTCATTTGTTTTAGATTACTGCACCTGGATTCAAAGAGCTCTCCTGTATATTTAGTAGCAACAGAGAAAGGAAATACTTAGCAAGCAAAGCTTTATCCAATTACTATAATCCCACACTATGAGAAAAAGCCATAGTGACAAATTCATTCCTATGATTCAATTCAAAGGCCCGTAAACCACACAATTAAATGCCAGGCATTCAGCTGGAGGCTATATTATAGACAATTTTATTGTACCCTATCCAGAGTCATTCATGTGAAATGGGAAGCCATATAAATTTGACAAAGAAATAAATAATGACACAAATCCTTCTGTTCAAGTTTTTGTGTCACAATTTTGATATACTCCAGCCAACATGGCCATAGGCAATGACCTGAGGCAGTTGTCATTCCAAATACCAGAAGAAATCCATTTACCAATTTGATCAATAGGCTTTACCATTTTGATTTCTTTAAAAAATGATATATATATATATATATTTCATAGTGAAAACCTCATATATTTATATAAAATATGAGATATTATAGAGGAATGAAGAGGGAGGAGGAGGGGGAGGGGAAATGAAAGGAATACAACTATGATTAATAATCCAGAGTATATTTTCAGAACAGAATGGGTTAAAAGTAAGGATATACAAAATATCCCTTTAGTACTGTGGTGTGCCTGAATATAAGACAAAGTTTCCCGCAAATAGGTTTTCATTCTTAATTACAGGATCCCATCTTTTTGTGGGGAAGGCCATAATACGGCAGTAACTAGCCACATCTGACAGGTTCTCTATCTTTAATAAACTGTGCCAGTTTAATGATATATGGGAATGACTTTGGGAGATAGGCAGAAGAGCCACATATTTAATAACCATCATGCAAAAGCAGGGGTGAAATTCCGCAGGTTTGGGCAGGTTCTATAGAACTGGTGGCAGCAATTATGCACAGTTTGGTGAACCAGTAAATCACACCACTCACTGGCCCTGCCCCTCCCGTCCCCTCTCACTAACTCCTTCTCTCCTCCTTCTTGGGCTCATACACACAGAGTAAACATGAGAAGGAGGGGAGAAGCAGCCAGGTTGAATGCTAGAAGACTTGGCTGAACTTTTCTGTCGGTTCTGTGGGCATGGCTTTGTGGGGTGATGCCACCCCACCTTGCCATAGGTGATATCAAGTTGACCACGCCCACTCAGTCACATGACTGAGTGGTATGATTCAGTAAACCTACTGGTAACTAAAGTTAGGAGGATATTGTAAGATAGGCCCCATCCCTCAACACTACACTTTTTTAATTTCTCCTTTTTTACTCTCCACACATTGTAATATCTTCCCTAATCTGTTGTACTGCATGTATAGTGTGCTAAGAATTGCTGATCTAGATATATAATTTATTTAACATAAATTTTCTCCGAGTCGTATTAACCATGCTTGACCTTAGAGTATGACCATTATGGGAGCAGTTACTAGTGACAACTAAGTACCTGACCAAGCCAATCATCAGAATTATATGTAAAATTCAATAATGCAAAAAAGGTGCATATCTTGTTATTCTTCGTATGTATATTCTGAAAGATATTTAATAGGGATTTGGGGCAACAAAAATATTCATCTATTGAAATAATAAGAAAATACTTGTAGCTCGGGTTTTAGATTTTGGCACTGGTTTGCTCTCCAAGCTTGTTTCAATTTCGTTTCTGAACGTTTTGTTAGCAGACTAGGAATCATCTTCCTGCTGATGTTGTTACCTAGTCTGGTAACAAAACGTTCAGAAACTAAATTGTAGCAAGCTTGG
>JANHFT010001772.1:66907-77813 GCA_032467955.1 Pseudoxenodon macrops | reverse complement strand
GAGAGAGAGAGAGAGAGAGAGAGAGAGAGAGAGAGAGAGAGAGAGAGAGAGAGAGAGAGAGAGAGAGAGAGATTTTTGAGAGAGAAATTTTTGTAGTGCATTATACAATTAACTTTTATGTGAAATGTTGAATTTTGTCTATAATACTGATTACTGTAGTATAGGGCTGGACAATTAATTTTCCTAACGGACCATATGAGAAACTAGGGTTGTTGTGGAGGGCTGAACCAATAGGGCTGTGAAGGTATAAACACATACTCACAACTATGCATAAATTGGGGGGGGGGGAGAAATAGCAGTCACCTTCAAAATGAAAGCAATGTATCATGTGCATGGTGCACATTTATTTACATTTTATTTCTAATTTTCAATTGACTTTATGTGGATCAGACAGGGACAGCCAAAGAATTGGATGTGGTCCTAAAAATGCCCAGGTCTGCTCTAGTACATTTCAGAGTCTTCTGCGAAGTCAAATCAAAAGTTGAAGAAGGAGGAAAGAATTTGGAGAGATCTAATTTACCACCAAGTCCTGAGTTTGACACAAGGGGAGAAAATTTGCTTGGCTCTGCAAATGAACAGATGAGAAGAGATGATGAGAAGGTGCGTCACAGGAATAATATCTCTTTTACAAAACCCCTGCAAAGGAATTGCTGATGTCACCCATATGTATATTTAGACTTTATGTTCAAGGATAATTAGGTATCATATTACCTTGCAGTAACAAACTTACTGGGTCTCTTATTTTCTGGGTTATGCAATTGGTGCAGGATTTTGGAATGATTTAGTCTGTTAGTTATTTTTTTTCCTAATATACTTTGTGCCATCTACTTAGCAGACAACGATCAATGGATTTGTTCCCTTAGACACTTTTAATGTAAACATCTTAGTTCTCTGAGAAATCTGGACAGAGGAGATTGTGCTCTGCGGAGATTCTGTTCTTATCTCTCAGACATACCAGATGGTATTTCTAGGAAAAAAAGTTGCTTCTTGACAGCTTTTGTATGTTGCTCCCCAGGGCTCCATTCTGCTTCCATATTTTTTACCATCTATATGAAACACTTGGCGAGAGATATCATTCTTTTGATATAAGCTCTGTGGAAGCAACAGGGAAGGGCATACTTAGGATAGAATAAACCTGTATGTCAAACAGGCCATGAAGCATTTAATGTAAGCCTTACAAATCTCTATGAATATTCATATCAATCCTCAAAAGCATGTTTGTATTACTGCTCCTTGTCTGAGAAACTAAAATTGACCTACTGATACAAAACTAAATTAAGGGAGCATCATGGGAGAAAAACCTATATTAGTAATTGGGTGATTTCAATAACTTTATATAAATTGGTGTTCTGGATGTCACAAAGAGATACAAATTTTAGATATCAAAAATGATAATGCCCCTAATCAAGCAGCTAACAAATGGAGACACACCTCGGGATTTAATACAAAGTGTCTTCAGAATCTCTTCAACCCCAATCCTTTAAAATTGCATGCTACCTTGAAATAAGTATGCAAGTCATGGGCTGTGTATTATGAAGTTGCAATTCATCTTTTCTTGGAGATTTGGGAATGGATAAAATATTACTTTTCTTTAGAATATTGTGTAGAATGTTAATAATTCACTTTAAGAAGGACACCATAGATTTAGAAAAAGGACAATAATAATATTATTAGAGAAATGTAGACTGCTACAGTAGGTGAAACTAAATACAAAGACAAAAATGCTGCACATGGAATATTGTCATTTATTCGAGGGGAACCTTTACATTTATCTCTTTAGTAATGAAAAAATTATATCCTTCCAGAAAAAGTGTGTAGTTTAAAAGCCCTCCTTAATCTAATAGACTTGTTAATACTTTGGATGGAATCATCAGCCAAAAATCCTTTAAATCAATTTTGCGATACCATGACAATGCTCATTCAGAGATTAAAATAAACTTAAACAGTGAATATTCTAGAAGCCTTTGAAACTGAAGACTTTGTACATATCACTGTCTTTGTATATACTTTGAAAAGTTCTGTATTTTCAAAATGTGGCAATAGATTCTGTTTAATATTAAAAAGAACTACTCTTTAAGCTTTTTAATGGTTTTAGTCAAGTTACTTAAGTGAAAACATTTTCTGTCTGATTTCCACTATTTATTAAAGTTAAAGATAGTTATTAATTTATTAATACTGAGATAGATGTCTGAAGGTAAGAGATCGAATTTGCAGTTTTGGAAGATCCTCTGAAATAATAAAACTAACATAATTGGTAGCCAGGGGTGGGTTCTAACTTACCTCGACACCAGTTCGCTGCCTCCCGTGCTGCGTGGATGCGCACATGCACAGTAGAAAAAACCAAAAACAAGATGGTGACGCATGCGCAGTACCAGAAACTCAGCTTCTGTGCATGCGCAAAAGGAAAAAAAAGAAAAAAATTCCCAAAAAAAATTAAGAAATAGCGGCGCCATGGAGCAGAACTGGCTCCGTGACATCACCAGCTGCCTACTACCTACTCGGTAGAACCTGTCTGAACTGGTAGGAACCCACCTCTGTTGGTAGCCCTAAGAAATTCCTACAACACCCTAATTAGCTGAGAATTTTATTATAGGTAGTCCTCATTTAATAACTCCCTTATTTAGCAATAATTCATGGTTATGATGGTGATGGAAAAGTAACACAACCTGACTCATTTCTGCTTCAAAATACAAACCACCTTCACATACAAGGAAGATATTACTAAACCAGGGTGAATATTTGGCACAAAAGATTGTTTTATTTCTCTCTGCTTCATTCATCACAGGATTATTATTATTTTTTGGTAAATCCTTCTAGAGAAACTAGTGATAGATGCCTTACAAATGAAATGGATAGGGAAAAATTGTAACTACATAGCACCATGATGTTTTAAAATAAAAGATATTAATGAAAGTATTATTGAAAGGGACATCCGTACTGGAACTTTTAAACTTGAGTTTTGAAAGTCTATCTTTTCCAATAATGTCTGTAGGATTTACATATTAGAACCATAATCAATTTTTGACAGAAGAGAGGGAGGAAGGGAAATATGTGATGGGAAAGAAGATGACAAGGAAGAATAAACCAATTTCTGATTCTCTCATGTTTGTCTTTATCCATTTTTGTTTAATTTTGGCTTGTTCAAGTTCCATGTCTAGGCAATTATTTTTGTTTGCACTTCAGCATTTGCTGTAACTTTACCCTACTAGACATATTTATACAGAATCTTACTTAATGTATACATTTTAGCAAGTTTTAAAGGTTGGTTTAAAATAATGGTTGGTTTTGGTTTAAAATAATGTATCTGTAGCTATTTTCATAATTATATGTTTTAGGATCTATTTTCCCATAAAATATACATTCTATATACATTTTTTATTTAAATAGATTTAAACTTTAATGGATAATTGAGATTTGGTTCATACATTCATTCAAAAGTATGAAATTAATAAGTCAGGTATGTCAGATAATGTATATTTGGCTGCTTGAGTTACATAATTACATGAAGAAGCAGACAAATCTAAGTGATTAAAAGAAATGAGTTTTGGCCAGGATGTTAAATATACAGGGAAACAATTTTTTTTAAATGCTTCTATGAATTAACTTTCTTCATGAGGGCATGCTCATTTCTTTATGACACTTCCTATCACTTCATAAATAGTAACAGACTTGGCACTTCATTATTAATTAGCAGCATGGCAAATTGGCTGTCAAAAACCTGACAGGTTTGTCTCGACAAACTTAAAGCAATTTACCTGCCATGTTTTGGATGATAAGCATGCCTAAAAATGTGCAAAGCCACTTCTCCTCTTATCTTGGGGGGCACTGTGATAATGCCAACATAGAACCTTTGGCAAGAAGTGCAACACTTCCAGGCAGATTCAGAACTGCTTTGGATATTTAATACATTGAAATTAATCACAGGAAAATTGAATGTCCATTAACAAAATAACACAGTGGTCAATGATGATAAACTCTAACGCTTAATAATATATTGTCTACAGAAGTTATTTTCAGAATCTTTCAACACTGGAAATCAAATAACCAAATTCATAGAAGAGTAGCCAGTGCTTTATACTACACGTAGGAAGACATACAAACTTGTCCAATATATGTTGGACAGTCTATAGATTGGCCGCATGGACAGTCATTTGTGCATTAGTAGTAAATATTTTAATATATCTTCAGAACCATTTGGATGGCCACATTAATACAGGCTGGAAACTCATTCAGAGACATCTCTCCTCTCCTTCTCTCTCTCCCACATATTTTTATGGTTCTCGAAGCAGGAAAATAAATTCTTCTTTCTCAATCCAGTACCAAGAGGTTTAGTGATTTCATCCTTAGCTGGAAAATTATGACTTTCATAAGGAACACTAATACAGGATAAAGTTATGAGTTCCACTTTACATCCATGTTGCTTTTGTGCCATTCCTTGCCACATCCCTGTTGGAAATGGCTGCTTGATAGCTATTAAAATGAGCAAGTCTTCATTGAGCTTTAGAGTGAATGAAGATCATGAATTGAATTAGAACATTGGTAGAGTGATCAAGAGCTATACATGTATAGAAGAACATTACAGAGTAATGGTCCATCAAATTGCTAGGCAAAGGACAGTGTCACTCTTAGATTGCCCTCACAGTTCTCTTGACATATTTAGCAACAGGAAAACAGCCTCAACATCCTATATTGTGAACAGCACAGTGGTTCCTGCAGGATCAGATATAATATTGTTTTTCTGGGAATCAAAACTAGGATTTCAATATAATTGTTCTCCACTGTTATTTGCCCCTTATACAGTCATACTTTACAAAGAAGTTATTTTTTCTGCCATTATTAATGCTAGTGATGATACAGTATTCCTTAATTCAATCTTCCTCAATCTACCCCTAAACAATAAATGTGTACCAAAATTATTAGCAAGCATAATCAATATAGAAAATTCTAGCAACATAAATCCCCACAGCCTAGAGGAAACTTGAGATAACTTTACTATTTCTCTAGAAGGGTCTCATTTTGACTTTGCTGATCTTCTACAGATCAAATTACTTTATTAAACTCCTTACCTGACATCTACTGAATTCAGTGGGGGTTGTTTTTAAACATAGGATTACACTATAATGTCATTTAAAATTGCAGGGCTGGTTCCTGCCCTTATATATTTTTGTGCACTATATATTTAAGAAATATAACATTTTATAGGAATTCTAATTTAAGATATGTAGTCATTAAAAAAATATACTGTTGTAAAAACCACTGCAGAACCTTTCTCTGTGTGCACTTGTTATATGTATGCATATAACAATTAAGGTTTAGCAGAGCTATAAAAATTATTGACCATAGCCTGTCATCAGTTCAACTTTAATGGGCAATCTCTCTGCGTTTTGGCTTTTGTTTTCAAAGAACCATTATAACCAAGGGACTGTTATTCTTATCTGTCTCTTTGAACAGTTTTGCTTGGAGAGAAACATTAATCATTTCAGGATGAACAAGTTGGAATATGTTATTTAGTATTAATAGTATCACTAGCTATAGAAGTATGTTTGTACAATTTTTTTAAAATACTGAAATATCAGAGTTTTGGACTAAATCTATGTATATAACGTGTGTGTATGTATATAGTTGATTAGGCTTTATTAAAATAATAATTAAATAAAACCATTACAATGATGTATACATTAATATAGGAGATGTTACTAAAGGTGCATATATTTTCTTTTGAGTTTGTACATAGTATATTTACTTCCAACTATGCACACACAAACACACACACTAGAGCCAAAACTGAAATATATACCAAAATGTGCATACCGTATGTTGGAGAATAGTTATTTTACTATTGATAGTGCATTTAAAGCATTTTATCAAAACAACTCTCAGAACTTTTTACATGCAATCAATTAAAAGAAAGTGTAATCCTTTTTTTAGCCAAATTTCAGCGATCCATTATTTTGGTACAGAGGAAACTTTATCTTGAACCCTTTCTCACAATAGTCAATACTTGAAATGTTTTCAGTGTATTTAAATGAATGGCCAATGAGCTATACACCTTCTTTAATCTACAATGGAAGGGGTATAAAAAGAACTATTATCATGCCACCATCAGAAAGCAGCAAATAACATTCACTATGAAAAGCAGTCCCAAATAACTTAAGAAATAAGCCAGATATTTTGAAGCAAGGTTTGACAATTTATCAACTTCCAAATCTCCCATTGTCCATCCCTGTTTGAAAGAGAACGCAAATAGGTACAGAAATAAATCAGTGTCATTAACTAACCAGCATTAAAATTGAACACAAAGAATAGCAAAAGAAAAAATAAAGGCAGATTTCCTTGGTAACTCAATGACGAACATATGCCCTTTGAAGGCACATGTATTGTAAGTCACATTTCTCTAAGGCAGTGACTTGTGATATTTCAACCATATGTTTCAAACTTAGGCCAAAAGAGGGATAAGATATAACACCTTGCCTAAAACTACATTATGAATTCACCAAATAGGAGTGGGATGATTTGGTTTACAGCTGTTATTTCTAATGAAGTTTTTCATGTTAAAAATCCACTAATATACCAATTTATTCTCCTAATAGGGGTCTTTCTCAGATTGGCATTGGACAACCAGAGATAAGGACTTGGTAGAGAAATTAACATATGTTTCTGACCCCAAGTCCTTTGAATTGCATTAAATTAAATAAACGTAACTATGAAATAAATATTACAGTAGCCCTATTACAAGTTGAATTAGCTATGGTTACTGAAGAAAAAAAAGTATATGAAAGTATTTTTAATCTATTAGCTATGGAGCTCAAAATTTGCATTTTGTCAGGACACAGCTGTTAAACATGGCCTGTCTATAGCAGTGCTACGCTACTGAGAGATCAGATGCATAACTGCCTGTACAAAGTTAGAGAAGAATTCTTCCTAGAGTATGACTTCAGAGAGAGTGCCATAAGTCATTCAAAAGTTAATTTCCTCTAGATTTGCAATAAAGTCGTATATATGATCTATGATGTCTATATCTTATCAAACTGTCTGCAGTTAACACAAACCTATCCCTGGCACGTGTATTCACGAGTGAAAAATAGCAAGAGGGATATTTTTGGCCCTGCACTTGGGGAACCATAAAGTTCTAATAAACAGAAAGTGACAAAAAATAAAGAAAAATAGAAATACAGAAAGTCATAAGTCGTGGCAATAAGGATGCCACTTGTAACACCCATCTGTGTGGTAGATCTAAAATAATGGAAAAGAGAAGTCGAGGGATCCATCAGCAAGCAATGCACTAGTTCTGTATCAGTAATTGACGGTTCTCAGAAGCTAAGCAAGCTCAACCCTGGAGTATATTTGGATGGAGGTCCATGCAAGAATTCCTTTTGTTTGGATTTAAACGTGAAGTTCTCTAATTCACTCTTCCTTAACCTATAGGATAGTTGAAGAATATATGAAATAATAATTAAATATTCTGAACTTGGCAGTGCATTTTTATCTGCATACAAAAATACCAAGGAAAAAGCCTGCATGAAATGCATGCTATGAAGATTATGTAAAAATAACATCAATAAAAACAGTTACCAAACATATATCAGAATCTGAATATTGGAAGGAAAACACTTCACATGTTCATGATTTCCATATGGGAAATTTATGATCAGATATAGAACTAGGACAGGAAATACAGGAAAAATTAAATATGATCTCAGCTTTGCTCTGTCTTTAGAAATTTCACATTTTTTATACTGAATATCCATTGGAAATTAACTACCGATAAGTCATAACTGCATGCTCAGGACATAATATTTTTTGCCTTTCTGTTAAAATATGGCAGTGCCATACTTGTGAATATCTACATTCTTGTGGAGATACATATACATAGGCAGGCATTCATGAACACGCATCAAGTGATGTGTTAGACATAAGCACCCATTTATATGTGGGCTCAGAATACACACACACACACACACAAATGCACATTCGTTTACATCTTATTTTGCATGCAGGAGAGAGAATCATCAACCTCCCTCATTTAAACCAAATTTCTTTTTTATTTGGCAGGCTAGTGTGAATAGCAATAGCACTTAAATACTGGTCCAAACTCCATAGTGCTTTACTGCACTCTCTAAGTGGTTTACAGAGTCAGCATACTGCCTCCAACAATGTGGGTCCCCATTTTACTGACCTCAGAAGGATGGAAGGCTGAGTCAACTTGAGCAGGTCAGGGTCAAGCTCCTGGCAGTTGGCAGAATTAGCCTGTAATACTGCATTCTAACCACTGTGCCAGCATGGCTTATGCTATTGAGTTGGAGAAATGGACAGATGAGGATGCTTATTCCTCTATTTACTGCTCTTCATCATAATAATGAAAATAGCAAGTGTATGGGAAGGCAACTTAAGGGAACAAAGGAAAGAGAGAAGGAAATGAGGCAACTTTCTCAAATCCACAGTGCTATTAGCATTATAGCTCACAAAATTTCCAGGTCGAACTAGCTAAGGGACTGTTGGAAAGCCTGAGAGTTTGAACTCCAGCTCCCCTGGCAGGGATCAGATTGAGGACAGCTGTGTTTTAGAAAAAAATGCTTACAGAGCAGGATTCCAGGTTAACGTGAATTTGTAAACTAGAACAGTTGATTAGAATAGAATAGAATAGAATAGAATAGAATAGAATAGAATAGAATAGAATTCTTTATTGGCCAAGTGTGATTGGACACACAAGGAATTTGTCTTTGGTGCATATGCTCTCAATGTTCATAAAAATACAAGATACATTCGACAAGAATCAATAAGGTACAACACGTAATGATAGTCTTAGGGCACAAATAAGCAATCAGGAAACAATATCAATAAAAGTCATAAGGATACAAGCAACAAGGATGGCATAGGGTTTATTTGAGCAATTTCTCCTGATTCTAAACCGTGTAGGAGGAATATTCAGAGATCCTGCAGTCTAACGGGTTTGGATTCTACCTGGAGCTGCCTTTGAAGAGCACCCCAAAGCTTCCGCTGGCACAAACTGCACTGTGCCAGTGGAAAGTGCACAGTCACACCTCGGCTCTCTTGAGTTGCACGGGTTGCAGTGGTGGTATTCTACCGGTTTGCATCGGTTCTAACGAACCGGTAGTGGCGGGAAATCTGCCCACACGTCATCATGGATACTCTGCGCATGCGTAGAAGTGGCACGCACATGCACATCTCCTGAACCGGTAACGAAGGTATGTGAATACCACTACTGACCGGTTGGCAGTTTGCTGCTAGGTGTAGTTCAAGGCCTTACGGCGTTGACTTTTGACTTCTAAAGCCCTATTAAAGCCTTAAGATCTTATCTGAGGGATCATGCCAACTGCCCTGTTGGAATATGCAGCAAAACAAACTCCTGGGACATTATTTTACCAAGAGTTTAACTTTTGTTGATAGATCCATATAGGCACAGTAGAAGCAAAGCAAGTTCTGAACTTAGCACGCAGAAGAAAAAAATCTGCATAGTTAAAATCTCCATTCCCCCCCCCCCGCTCCGGGCCACCCACTGTCCATTGTCCCCCAATCCTCTTTGTTTTGGGAAACAGTCAGTCGGCTCTCATTGTTTGACCTTGCGCTGTTGAGATTCTCCCAGGCCACAAATGATGCACGTGACGTCTTCAATTCCCCCCCAGCCACCCATACATTCCAATCTTCCTTTGGGAAACCATAGTGACCCTGCAAAATCATTTTATGAGGCTAAATGAGGTTGAGGGGGTCTTAGGTGCCTCTCTGGTTGTTTTAATGTGGACATTTCATTGCTCAAGTTAGGCAACGACATCAATGCTAGACTAGCACTGATGATGTTCCTTAGCTGGGTAATGAAATGTCTGCAAGAAAACAACCAAGTTCAGAAAGCACCTCATTCAACCCTGAGTTAATAGTATTCTCCTTTATCGTTATCTTGGGATTCCTTTATATTTTCATTTTTGTTCTCATTTATTTTTGATTTTTTTTAAAATATTGTGATATGTCATTGTTTTTCTGCTTGTAAGCCACCCAGAGTAATATTTTTTAAATGGGCAGCTACACAAATTTGCAAAATAAACAAATAAACCCCCCTGAGAATTACACAATTCTTGCTGTCCGTGAAGAACAATTCATAATACTGACAAGGTTTGACCCTTCCTCTCCACTAAACCCCCAAAATAAAATTTATGCGAATCAGTCACAAAAGGCACAATCCTTTTCCAAAGCTATCTGTGTTAACGGAAATAAATTCATGCACATACCTCTGAAACAAATTTTGTTGTGGCATCACTTAAGGTTTTCAACATCGGTGTCGCTTCAGCGTAAAATAAGGACATTCTGTTGGCCAATTCATTGTTTACTTCATTTTCCCCTTCTGCCTACCAAAAGATAAAATAAATGTTTGCATGATTAAACGGGTCAAGTAGAATTACACAGGGAGTAATTTTCTTCGATTCTACTTAAAGGTTACCTACTGGGACATTGTTGATTCTCATACGACTTAAGGTTCTTCTGTAATAACTGAAATCATTCTGAATTGCAGGATTTGTCATCTAAAAAAAAAAAAGACAAAGTCAAGATACCAAGAACCTCATGACAAAATAACCGTATTTTTCGGAGTATATGACGCACTTCCTTCCTCCCCCCCCCAAAAAAAGAGGCTGATATTTGGGTGTGTCTTATACTCCGAATGTAGCTTTTTGGAAGCTTTTTTTCAGACCTAACGAGGTGCTAAGGATCTTCCCAGCTTTGCAGGGTTTTTTCATTGATACTCCCTCTGAAGTAGCTTTTTTCAGTCCTGGGTCTTTGCAGGCTTTTTTCATTGCTACTCCCTCTGAAGAAATTTTTTCTCAGACCTAACCAGGTGCTAACGATCTTCCCAGCTTTGCAGGCTTTTTTCATTGCTTCTCTCTATCAGCTGTGCTTT
>JANHFT010001772.1:39552-66807 GCA_032467955.1 Pseudoxenodon macrops | reverse complement strand
CATTCATCAAGAATAAAAAGATACAACACTTAGTGATAGTCAAGGTTACTAATAAGCTATCAAATCATACTAGGAAACAAGTAAAAACAATATAAATTGAAAGATACAAGCACATGGTTAAATAGTTAATAATAGCTGTTAATAATAACAGTTAATTAGCAGGTTTCAATTAGTCAAAATGTAAATCCACTACACAGAAACTATTTGGGTAAGATAGATCAAAATCTGTCTTGTTTTTCTGCCAAAAGACTGCTTTTCAGCTGTGTTCTTCTAATTTTCCTGCTCGCAGAGCCTATTCGCCCACCCAACTCCCAAGAAGCAAATAACTGACAAGAGCACTAAGAACATAGGTCATTTCATGTTGCTCTACTGCTATGTAGCTGTTCCTCAGACTGTCCCAGGAGTTCTGTTCTTGTAGAACTCCTTTGCCCTTCAAATACCATAAAATGTTATCTGTCAAAAAGTGGTTTTTAAAAAATTACTCTGTTTTAATAAAACACGAAGCATTGATTTTAAGAGTCTTACCTACCAGGGGAGAAGTACAGATTAAAGTGGAAAGAAGATATTACCTGAAATGTACATTTTTAAAATTAATTTGTTAGAGTTCCAGTTCCTTTGCTCCATAAATTTAAGATAATTGTGACGCTTACATGGAAAAGCTGCAGAATGTGAACTTTTCTTTTACATGTATATGTACAGAGAAGTTCCAATAGATTGGAAAATGCCCTTTTCCCAATGCTAACTTGGAGATGAGCCAAATGTGTACCTTGTTTCCCCTGAAATAGATCCATAACTGTTTTAGGAGCAGCACCTATGGTATTTGTCAGCTACTAACTGGTAAATAAGACTCAGAAACTAGAACACTGGCTGAAGGCTGGATTGCTCTGTGGCTGCTGGAGTTTGTAGTATTTTGGAAAAGTAGCTGACATATTTAAGCCTTGAGGATATTGTTCCATCTAAACAAGACAGAAATATGAGTCTGGAAAGGGAATAACACGAAACAGCCAGGAGAAGAGCTGAATTGGTGGGGAGTAATTAAAAAAAAGCAGGCTCAGTTAAAAGCTAAGAACTACATGGAAGCAAAAGGAGAAATGGTCTATATTCTGAGGTAAAATGTAATGTTTACTTGCCAGTGATTCATCCATGTGAGTCAGAAGAAGGTTTGATGGCAATAGGGGTTCACAAATAAGTGAGGGGGTGCATTGAAGGTCAGGGGGTGTATGAGTGGCTGGCTGTTGCAGTGCCAGCACACAGTTGCTGGGGGGTTACATGGGTGGAGGAGACTTAACCTAGCAATTTGCAGTCTTCCTTGCCAGCTTCCCCACTGACTTTCTGGAGAAGCTGGAAGGAAACATTACAAATGGAGATCACATTATAATGGGACACTACAACCTGTTGAAAATGTGAACCACTTGGCAAATGACTAGACTGCAATCATGTGACCACCCTGGGTGCTGGGATGGCTAGAACTCCAAGGACCGATTGTAACTCCATTCATCAGTACTGTCATGTCTTCTAGCAGTTGCTGAATGAATAGTCGAAGATTGAGTACTATCAGTAAAACTCTTGGTGGATCAGATTTATTCCTATTTGCTTATCCTGAATCATCCAAAATGAATTTGTAGCACAACTCCATTTTTTAAATATAAGTTGGGGCTAAGAAAGAGTCTGATTTAGATACCCAGTGAGTTTTCAAAGCCGAGAATGAATTTGAATCCCAGTACCTCGGTTCTAATTCAATGCTTAGATTCCCCCCAAATGTATTTCATTAGAAAGGAATGATGAATTAAAGCAAGTTAACTCAGACATATAATAAAGCATATAAAGTATGACCCAAGCCATATTAAACGCTGTATAATTTCACTGGTTTTAATGAGACTAAAGACTTTTATGAGACTTTTAATGAGCACCTGCTTAGTTTTTAAAGCTAAGCCCAAAGAAAGATGTTTATTTTAAATAAATTAGACTAAGTCTTGCTTAAAATCAATTAAACATATCACAAAATGTAAGTAATGCTTCCATTTGTAGGTGCAGATCATTCCCAATGGCTCAGATAGCATGTGTATAACTCTTTGAATTTTCACTGTAATATTTGCCATAAATTATAGATAAAGGTGAGATCTCCAAAAGTATCAGTATTTCAAGTTTGCATTTGCTTTATTGGTTTTACATAGAATATTATTAAAATAAATCTGAGGGAGGGAGAGAAACTAAGAAAGACTAAGAGAAACTCATAGAGTTTTATAAGTCATCAGTCACCAGATGAATACCATCTTTGTAAGCACATAGTTTATATTTTTCTGTTACATTTTTATAACATAACATATAACATATGTAATATAAGGTTATATTTTACCTTACTTCTTAAATAACTGTTCACATGAATTTGATATCCTACTAAAATAAATAAGTGTAGACAAATAAGACAGATTAATATCTAATTTGATCTTGACAAACAGAATGTCTGTTTCTGGTTACCTTGAGGAAAGTATGTTCCGCCTATAACATTCCTTGATTAATCTTTAGCTATGGACTCATGGGGTTAGTACTAGCTTGTTGAAGTAGGAAAGTTTAATTTAAAATTTCAATCTGTCTATAGAAGTGATTTAAACTAGGAGCTACAAAATGGCATTTCTACATTGGACACTCTGCAATCCATTCAAATATTGTGGTGTTGCTTTATGACATTTGTTTTCTTTAAATAGGTACAATAGATAAAATGTTTTAAATGTTTTAAACAGGACAGGGGATAGACTATAGGTGGCATAACATTCAAGGGCTATTGTTTTTACAAAACAAACATTTTTAAAAATAATTAGTGCTGCTTTATATATTTCTGAATAACTCCGATTACTGTACTAAATCAAAACAACAAAGAAAATCTCAAATCAATACATCTTAAGAAATATAAAGCATATTTGAGCTATACTATGTTGAGAAATATGATACAGATTAAAAAAACAAAATAAAAAAAGTTCACAAAAGTGATCATGCCATGATGGAGTTGTACAATCCATTGCAATTTCAGAGTCCACTTTTAGATCTAATATTATACATAAAAAATGGCTGAAAGTGGAACTCCACAATCAGAAGTACCATTTTGAGGAAATATTTGCTTCCCTCACAATTAATGAGCAATACACACAATACACACAATACACATATACACACACAGTAAAGTCTGATTATATTTAGACCGTTGATTCTACTTTATTGAAATAAAATTGCAAAACCTGTAGCTTTTCTCCCTGCACTGAGTTCAATTAAAGCAGCTAGAACATTAGCTATATTTAATTTCAAAATCAAAATTACTATCTGCGGATGCATTATATTCTTGAGTTATCTTCTATAAGTATGAACCATGTTCTGTGTTGAGTTAATGGCAGCACAGTCTGGTTTATGATAAATCTACAGGGAAGGTTTAAAAAGTATTTGGAGTAGACAATAAAATTTCTGTACAAGTAAATAAATGCATGTGTTATTCTATTTTTTAGCTGGAAATCTGTAGTTAAGAAAGGTGGTGATATTTTACCCTTAAATGAATAATACTAACTTAGAAGTGTATTCAGCCATTTTGATCTTTACAGGTAACTGCCTACTTATATTTTCTGACAATCCAAACATGAAAGAAAAGCATGCTGAAATTGTATCAGTTAAAACAGAAAGGCCAATCAAAGCAAGTACCAACCTCACAGAGAATAAAAATAGATTGCACCACTTAAAACAATACAAATAATAAAATTATATAAGGTAGAACTAGACAATCTGGTGGTCATTTTTCATTCTTTCCTTCCTTCCTTCCTTCCTTCCTTCCTTCCTTTCTTTATGATATGTTTAGGGAGTACCAGTTTTAGCCTATTTGATCTAATTATAGATGCTTGGAATTTCACTGATATAGAAATCTTAAGCATTTTGAATGGATAATATGCCTATATTTTCTGTGGTTTTGCAACTTCCAAAAAAAAGGCTAGAAATAATAGCACTGTTACTTATCAGCTTGTAATCTAATATCATCAGTGCAATATTGGCGTGTTCCAGGTATCACATGAAAAAGTGGTACAGATTGAATGCAGTTTGTATGACATGAGGAACCTACTTTTGTTACAGAATTTTAATTCTTTTAATTCTTTTTGAGAATTTGGACCAACTGTTGAGAAATCCACTTTCAAACAACCATCTAACATACTACAACCAGACAAGAATAAATTAAAGCCCCTGAAGATGACTTCAGGTAGTATGTAAGAAATGACTTTTCAGATACCCCATGTTATAGGATTTCATGAGAACTTAGAATTAGATCTTGAAACAATCTAGAAATCAGGTAACATAACAACAGTATGGATAATATGATCTATAGAACCAGATTGATAGTTCACAACAATTTGACTGCATGTAGCCCTCCCGAGCTTCATTTTCACTGGCAGACGGTTACAGGATGCTCTGGCAACCGAAAATTGATCTCGGGAGCCTGTTTTCGCTGGCAGAGCGCTTGGGCCACCCAGGGCCCCCAACAGGAGTGATGTTGAGCTGGCCATGCCCAGACTGGCATGCCCACCTCCTGAGGTCAAACACAACCCTGATGCAGCCCTCAATGAAATCAAATTTGACACCCCTGATGTAAAGGATTTTTCTTAATATGCTTTGGGGATAGAAAGCAGGGTTCTATATCTTGTGGATTTATAGCATCTGTAATAGAATGAAGTAATAAAGTTATTGAAATAAGACTATGAATATTCAATAACCACAGAAGCAGGAAGGAAAAATCTAGGTCATTATCTCTCAATCTTTTTCACAGTGAAAATTTTGGGGAAAATGTGAAAATGAATTAATACATATCTTACCTTAAATTTCTAGAGAAAAGCAGAATATAAATTTTACAAACAAACAATGTAATATTTCCAGGAATAAAGGACATTTTCCATTTCAGTTTCAATGAAAGCTTTAGGAACTTTCTATCATCTTTCAATCTTTCTCACAGTGTTGAAAATGAAAGATCCAAAATACGTTTTTTTTAAGAAAACAAAAGCAATTGAGACCTTGCACAAATTGCTTTTTAATTATACCTAATGATAGCTGTAAAAGGCAAAACAACCAAAGTGTACGGAAAGATGCAATTATGCCCAAATTGGTTCTGAGAAGCCCACAGGAAAGCTGAAAGTAGTTGAAAATTGTCCCCAAAGAAAACAGTGTGTAAAGGCAAGAACCCATGTTCATTCAGGTTAAATATGCAAACAGATAGCTGGCCCAAGGGGTTAGATAAACAGATCACTTCTCTTTCAAGAACGTAATAGAAACTGTCTCACATGGCCATTTTAAGTTATATTTGTAAATATTATTTCTGGTCACATAAACCAACTAGTGATCAGTAGATAAGTTTCTTTGGAAAATGGAAGCCCACCAAACTGGCGAGCTAATTTCTGAGTGCTCAAAACATTTTATTTTCAATATTTTCCCTGTCTTTCTTAACTCTAGTTAAAATGTCTAAATTGGGCATCCAAATCCATAAGTAGACAAGGTACAAAGTTTATTGTGTGATGCTAGGTTGCTATTATTCTTTATAAAAAATATGGAGAGCTGTGTTCAATAAAGAGAAGTTCTTTTACTGTTCTTCTTTGTACTGTTCTTCTTTGTACTGAAGACATACTTTCCTGTTTCAATATGGCTGCTGGTTTTTATCTTATAAAGTTCATCTGTATTAGACCTCCCACAGATCATACTATCCAAATATAGACTGTAGTCAATGACTATGGTGACAGTATAGTCTAATATCTCTGGAAGGTTCCATATATGGAAAGCTACTTTATACAGACAACTGTTGTCTCTGTCTTTGTCTTGGTTTTGTTTTGATATTTACTCAGGATTCAGATTCATATGCAACTCCCAAAAGTCAGATACCTTTTTAGCAGAATACAAGAATGCTGCTTTAAACAGTAATACTTTCATCCTTTATAAAATGAGATTGTACCATTTACTATTCTTTCTGCAATGTCTGAACCATGTTCACTGGTCCCTACTCCCCTTGGCAGTAGCTAACTGCATATTGATATTAGGTATTCAAACTGTATGTCAATCAAACCAGAAAGTAAATGAAAATATATAATTCATCTCAAACTAAATATTACTCATCACACCATTATGTTTCTGGCGTCCTTTCACAAACCTCACCACAGTCATGAATATTACTGCTATGTATGGTTCATTGGTGCCATGAGTTCTGTCACTTAACAGTAAACTATTTTTGACCCAAATTCCTCAAATCCATTTTATTTAACAGGAAAATTATAGCTATTTTACATCTCACTAAGTGGGGTTTTTTTAGTTTTAAAGGACATCCTTTGCTGTTGACAAGCCATATTTGATATCTTACTTCAAAGCATGTAAACCAAGTAGATGAGGCAAGTCCCTAAATATGTTAATGAAAGTTCTGATGCTTGATAATGACGCAGAGCAATGAAACTGTCTGAATAATGACTAAGAAAATGAGTGAAGTTTCCAGACCAAGTCACACTTTAGTCTCAAACATACTACAACATTATTGACTATGTGGAAAAAAATATTGCTGTGTTTAATTCCATTAGTACAATAAAATTCTGAAAACTTAGTAGGACAAAGACAAAGGACAAAGGCCTTTGGAAAGGCCTGAAGCCTAGTATAATTTTTGTAAAATGTATTTTATGAAGAAATGAGGCTGTAAACTCAATATGTAGTCTCAAAACATAAATTCAGAGACCAAACTGCTGAAGGCTAATTATGGAAAAGAAAGCATTTACTGACTTATTAAGTGGATTTTGAGGCCACCTGATACTGAAAAGACTCTGAACTTGCAATATGTTTAAAAATACACATTTTTGTAAAAAAAGAAAAAGAAAAAAAGACTGTCCTAATAAAATGACATCAACATCTCAAATTATTCAACATAGTTTCCAGAGGTACCATAGACTGAGGCATGGGATCAGGGCCAGGTCTGAAGAGACTTCCATACTTGAAGTCAATACTGCTTTTCCAGACGACAGGGGCCATGACTAAGAATCATTCTAGACGGCAGGGACCATAACCAACAAGCATTGGTTCCACAAGATGACACATTTAATGGAATGAACCTGGACTGCACACATTTGCCCAATCATAGCAGATAGACAGAAATGATCATGCACAGTTGGTCCCTCAAATAATCAGGCCCTATGCCATGAATGTCACCCATCACCTTGAATTGTTCCTAGAAGCCCAATGGGAGTCAATGCACTTTGTAAAGCAGCAATGACATATGGACATAAAAAGAAGAATTCATTTCTGTCCTCAGTACTATATTGTGATAGTTCAAGGCTGGTCCTGTGTAGAACCAAGGGAAGGGTGCAATTGATCTATCATGTGGACCTGTGCAAAAGCCTTCCTGGCCACAGTTGCTATCTGCTCTTTGAACAGTAGGTGTACTGTTGTACAAATTGTACAATCTACAAATTGTACCCTTATCTCAGATGAAGAAATGCAATGTGGAAATACAGCCCTATTCAAAGCCAAGGGAGTTAACTAGCCATAATCACTCAATTTTGACAGGCCGAGTCAGAATCACGCCCATTCATACCTGAATACCTCTACAGACACTGGCTCAGCTTCATCTGTGAACCTCAGGATTGGGTTATACAACTGAGTATTAGAAGCATATTTATAATACCAGATCCTGAACTGGCATATGACTTCATCTAGTAGTTTCATGTACATGTGAAATGTGGCTGAGGATATTTAAATTCACCACATGGTCTTTCACAGGTAAAGTATACTTATTATGTACTGTATAGCTTTACATTGGGTTCACAAAGTTTTTATACTCCCCCCCCAAACCAAGTTATTGGGATGAAAAAAAATGAAGAAGTAAAACAATTTGTTTTAGCTTTATTCTCCACTTTCTTCCATTCTCTAGGTTTTAAAAACAAAACTGCAAGCATTACTGTTTGGCTTCTTCATGTGAGAGTATTTTATGCAAAGTCAATTCTGAGTTTCACAGTGTAGCTGATGCAGTGTAATAAAGAAAGCTGCTTTAAGCTATTTAGTTGTGCTAGAGTACTTAACAATATTGCAGAATATATTACAGAGTGGGTATAGAGAAGAAAACAAGCGAAGTGCGAAGCCAAACAGCTTCAGCGCCTTAATTCAACTTACAAAAAAATTAACATGTTAACATTGCAAACAATTTCCATGAGTTGTGAAGAAATTAAATTCGATGTTCCTAACGCTGCTGCACAGGATGTAATATTTTACTTGGTACAAAAATGCCACCTACAGATTTGTATAAAAAAAGAAATGCTTTATTTGCAAAAACACAATGACCAAGAAGCTTCTATATTAAAAAAACTGTATGCTGCCATTATATTATGACTAACGGGACTTTCCCCAGCATAATAAAATGCTTTTTGTAGTTTATAACAGTAGCAATAACTCTTAGATTTATATACTGTTTCATAGTGCTTTACAGGCCTCTCTAAGTGGCTTACAGAGTTAGCATGTTGCACCAAACAATCTGGGTCCTCATTTTACCAACCTCGGAAGGGCGGAAGACTGAGTCAACCTTGAGCCGGTCAGGATCAAGCTGCTGGCTGTCAAAAGAATTAGCCTGTAATACTGCATTCTAACCACTCTGCTGTTTTATCATAAAGTAAGATTTGTGTTGGTTAAAAAAAGCTAATTTGTGTATAGCTGTCTGTGCTCTGAGTTCCCCTGGAAGATGCTATGCTCTTTTCAAAGGGATCATATCATGTAATGTAAATCTGATATATGTAATGTTAGAGATTGCATCTGACAAAATTGAACATACATACCAATTATTTCACCATGAAAAATTTACAAATTAGAATAACAGCACTTTTGAATTAAACAATGTCCTTGAATTATATAGCATGAGCTCACTTCCCATTTATTAAATGACATACTTTCATTACAATAGGAAGACGGAGGAGAAGGAGGATTTCTGTGGTTATGGTTTAATGATTTATTGAATGTTCTAGATCAATGAGCTATGTTATACTATATAGCTACTATTATGGTGTTTCAGGTCAGGAGCTGTTTTGTTGTCTAAAGTATTTGTCATAACTTATCAATAAGCATTTTAAATGTATCATTTGCCCAGACAATCTGCTTACTTATTTTTAGTTTTACTCTATTTTATTTTAGTCAGTCATTCATATTTAGGTTTCACAGCTCTGAACACTAATGCTCATTTTTACTGCTCACTTTTTAGGAATCAAGTGTTTTAATTTTGAATTAATTTTGAGCTGATTTATGACCAAAATAAACTGAACTTATATTTATCTCTACATATGAGATAAGTCCATGGAACTACTCAGTTGGAAAGAAAACCAAGGAACATTTAGCCAAAAAAAAATATCAACTATTATGAAAATGTTAATACAAGATTTAAGAAATATTGATAGCTGGTATTCACTAATTCTCAATATATCTATTATAAAAACAAGAGTTGGCTTCTATGATCATGAAAACACACCAGTCTCCTTTAGCAGAAACATGTTGCCATAAGACTGCAAATTAAAATATTTTGATAAAATAATAGACTATTAATCTTAATTAATTTGTAATCACGTAAATACATGATTTGTTAGATATATAAATAGTACATATCATCTTTACTCAGAAACTTCTGAAGGGGATCTACATATGGATTTGAAAGCTTAGCTTAGAATAATGTTGTATATATCAAAGGTTTTAAAGTTTCAACTTGAAATTTTAACTTGAAAAAGGCAAAAAGATGAAAAAGATGAAAAGATAAAGGAAAATAAACTTTATGTAATTAACACTAAAAAGTAATTAATTGAACAATTCATCATTTATTCAAGAGAATTCTGATTTTATGAACACCCTCCCAGAAGCAAGAGTTAAAACAATATTAATACAACAAATAGACACACATTTTAACAGAAATGCCCACCTTTTGCATCTTACTAACGGAGGTTGACAAATGCAGCTCAAGCCAATATTAATGATTCTGCAACATTATAAATGTGGGCATATACACATAAATGTGCATATTTTCTACATATCTTTGCCACATTCCTTCCTCCAAAGTGATCCACTGTCTACGTTTATCAATTTGAATTTTTTTGAAGTTTTCAAAAGGGGAATTGGCAAAACACATAGGCACAGGCACAAAAATTCCTCGGGATGTTAAAGCAACCGTATCCCCCTGAGATAGCATGACTGCTATGAAGAATTTTCACAGTTGTCCCCAAGAGAGTGCAGGATGGAAGTAGTTGTACAGTTGGCATTACCTCAACATAAATGTCTATTTTCCTGCAATCACAGAACTAAGGAAGGTCAAAGTCCAGGATCCATTACTAACAGATCCATATTCAACTTGCCCTTTGGCCTAGGAACTAAAATTCATCACATCTCTGCTAAATACTAAAGTAAATGTAAATTTACTAAAGTAAAGTGTGTGCATGTGTGTGTATAGATATATGATTTTGTATTGTGTATATAGAAGAAATAACTTTGCTTTGCTTTCATTTAGTTTTTACTTTCCTATGAAGAATTTGAATGTGAAGATAAAATATGTAAATGTCTGTGTGGAAAATAAAATTAAAAAACTTTAAAAAAAAAGGATTTTCTGTTAAATAAACTTACGAGCAATGTTTCAGGACAATAATATTTTTTCCAAGGATTTCTCATAACAGTATAATTATATACAAGTATGTTTAAAAGCCTTATTTACTCTAATGCATCTTATTCAGTTAAGACTGTGTGTAGATAGAAGAGTTTCCAAGCATCATTTGAAAACCAGGTTGGATCATAGTTGCTCCATTTTGGAAACCTAAAGTGAGTTCCCAAGAAGTATAGTTTTATACTGTGGCATTAATATTTTATTCCAGAAACATGCAATTGGAAATAAATGAAAATAATTAGTTGTCATAACTTCCCATGAATAAAAGCCTTTGACAGAATGCAGTTTAGAAAAGGGAAACAAGCCTGATTCATATGAGGCCTAGTCAGTCTTTGACAAAAGAGAAAATTCTGTTGTTGGTTTTTATATGTGTATTATGTCATGTAGTACGAGAGTAAAACAATAAGCTAAGGGTCAAGTGGGATCCACGGTAAAATTCATTCAAAATAAACTGAAAACTGATCTTGTCAAACAACCTAGATGATCTAGTATCCTTGATCTCCCTGGGGAAGCTAGGAGCGCTGGGTTAATAAAAGAGTAAAGGAAAGAGTATCTCTGGATAGAAAAGCAATCAAACTGCTATGGAGGGCACCTCCTTTTTATAAGAAAGATCAATCCCTTAGCAGACACAATGTAAACACACAATATTTCCCCAAGAAATCTTACTCCATTGGTGTCCAAGTCCTTGGAATACTTTTATACCATAACACAGATGTTTCACACCTGTTTTAATCAGCATAGCTGTGTACGCTCAGAATATGCCGTACACTGTATCTTCTTTTTGTCATAAATGAAAACATCCACTTTAACTCATCTGAAGTAAAACCATGTCTTGGCATTTCTGCAAATCCTTTTGTTGAGAACAGGTTAGAAAAAAATATTACATAATGATGCTATTTTAATATTCAGTTGTCTAATAATCTCTAGGGAAATATCATTCTCTGCCACTGATATAAAAATCAGAAAGAGGCTGGTAACATTTATTTCAGACTAAAATAATGTTATTAAAAAGCATAAATTTTCATAAGCTATAGTTCACCTTATCAGATGCAAGTGAGCTGTAGCTCATGAAAGCTTATTCCTGTCACTATAGTGTGTGTGTGTGTGTGTGTCTGTAGGTTCTCCAACAATGCCAGAGATAAACATTTTTTCCTAGATAGTCCTTTCAAACAAAATTAAATTATATCTCAATATTTCTTTTTCCCAAAAAAATTCCTTATTGGAATATTAAACTGGTGTTTTCTTTTAATAGAATCTATTCTTTGATAATAACTCATATTCCTTAATAATCCAAGAGTATACCTCAAAAATAGTGGTGCCTGAACCTAGAATTATATCTTCCTTCATTACAATGAATTCGAGCAATTTATCTTCTTGGTCAGACTTACTAACCTCTTCAATGATTTAAGTTAGTTTTGTTCAAAGAGGTATTGCTTAGTAGATTATTACCCTATCACTGTGTCATATAAACTGGTTTATGAGTAATTCAGAATATCCTGTTTTCCCATGGAGGTCATTTTGCTCTAGGTCAGAATATGATATTTTCACAACTTACTTGTTGGCCAACATGCAAGAGTTTCATTTTTGAAGCAGGTCATAACTGGCTGCAATAGGTGCATTCTGGCTATTTCAAATTCCACTAGAGGTGGAACCTAGGATTTCTTTATGCTGGATTTGAGATGGAACTTAGTTCAAAAATAAATAAAACTAATGTTACTCCATAATTTGAACATGTACTCCAAAACCATCTTTAGTTTTGCCTTTCATGCACATTAAACATTTTTAAAAAATCAAAAGAATCCCTCCAAACGGTAGCAAAATGTAAATTGGAATAGTATTGAACATGTGTAAGGTGCCATCCAGAATGCATCTACAAGTCACTTAAAAATCATTCTTTCAGCGACCATTCAAAGTTATGACAGTGTTGAACAAAAAGCAGTTATAATTGATCCTCAAAGTTATGGCTCTTTCAGTGCCCCCATTACGCTCACATTATTGAAATTTGGGTGCTTGGCAGTCTGCCCACATTTTTGACTACAGTGTGCATTTCAACTCCCCTGACTCACCGATCTCCTCCTCCTCCATCTGTGCCCTTTTGGCTGTCCTTCATTCCACTGCCACCTTCTCATGGCATCCCCATGGCCCCCAGCAGAACTTCACTGTCTTCTTCCCCCCTCCCAGTGATGAGGCACACCCAGACAAGGCTGCTGCTGGCCCTTTGTGATGCCTCATGACACCTCCACAATGTCTCTGAGTTGCCTTATGATACCTCTAGCAATTTGCACAACAGAACTCTGGTGTTCTCACCTTACAGAAAAGTAACAATTTTATCTACCGTACTGTTTCTCTTCAGTTTTCTACAGTTACTTTAGACTAGTTAAGTTCATGACAAATTGGTTCTTTCCTAAACTTTTAGCCTGAGGGGCATAATATTAAGAAATAACTGTAAAATACCTAATACTGTTTTAATATTCATGAGAGAGATATGTATGTGAGCGTAGAAATGGGAAGATGCAAATTATGTTAAGAATCATGTCTGATACTCAAAAGGAATTTGGGTATGCAATCCTGGTTCACCCAGGTATGCCTCCTGTTCTCCTTGCTTTATATCTTGTTCTCTTTCTCTTCTTAGATATTAGAAATTGTAATTACATTTTCAACATCAGCTCAGGTAGATTCAAAAGATAAATTTTATCAACTGTCTTAAGCCAAGAGCAAGAAAGTTAATCAGACTCTTAAACTAATAATTTATCAGCCGTTTATGAGTTTCACATGGGTTCTGGTGAGCCATCCAGAAGCAGAACTTATATTCTTGTTTTTAGTTTGAATGATTAAACGTGGCTTTGGGATACATTTACTATTATTTTTAATATAAGCCACATCTATAGTCACATAAGTGGGATTTTTTAAAATCTATTACACAAACATTAATAATTGAAGAAAAGCTGGAACAATACAGAAAAGTCTGACAAATTTTCCATGTTCCATTTCTGAAGTTGATTTACAGTAATTTAGGAGGATTAAGTTGCAGAGCAATCATACTCACTCGGCAAGAAAGCAGTATAGTGAGGAAAATTCACTTATCTTTAATGATAATCACACATGGAAATATAAAAATCAGGCTAGGTATAACTGCCCGGCATGATGACAGGACTCAAGTTAATAAAAATACTGGGTTGATTTTACTCTCTAACTATTGAGACATGCAGTAGATGAGTGTGATTTGCAATGGCTCAAATTCAGCCTTTTATGTGGAACATTTCTGACAATCAGGACTGGCGGCACTGAAAGCTGAAACAAAATGTGCTCAAACTAGAAAAATGTCAGCACCACTTTTCAAAGCTATTTTAAATAATGCATTTCCACTTCAACACATTTGTTCTTGAATTTGTCAACATGATATGGAAATCAATGGAGTTAGGCCCTGCCTTAACTGTAGAATCACAGCTTAAGTGGTGCTTTTGAACTCATTTGAAAACACAAGCACACAACACACACTCGCACAAAGGTACACTAAGAAAATATTTAAAAAGCATTTGAATTTTTAAAATTTACAGGTGACAAATTGTCAAATCACACCCAATCTATACATTTATTGCTAAAGCTTAAATTGCTTTTCAATTTTTAATTTAAGAGCTTTCGGGGTAGATACAGTATATAGTTCTTACAGACCAAAACATGGATCCTGATATTGCCAGGAAAGAAAAGCCTTTAATTAACATACAGCTTTCCATGAGTGACTATATTTAAAGGGGGAAAGGGAGAGAATGAATATGACCTTTATTTGTACAGTATTTATCCAAAAAGAAAACCTCCCACATGTTCACCTCACAGACTAATAAGTCTTTAATTTTTCAGCAATTGCCCTCTTTTCAAACAGCTGTCAGATATTTTCTTGTAACCAAAGTTCAGCAATGACAACCTGGCAGGAAAGGTCTCTAAGGAGATTAAAAATATACTCATTAAATAGTCTCTGTGATTCATTTAAAAACTGAAATGTAAAGTTAAAACTTCCTCTGAAATATAGGAGCTGAAAAACCTCACCCAAGGTAAGCTAATTAGTGTGTCCAACTGTAGCAAAGTTAAGAAAGAAATTGAGGTGCTTGGGGTAAATTGTCAAGTTTAAGTTTGAGCAAATGGAGCCACTTCATATTTCAGTTTGTTTTGACTGACACTGGTCTTATCATGCCTGAAGCTGTTGTCTTTTGTAGATAACTCATCTGACCCCTTTGAATGCAGGTAGTCAGACACCAAACAATAGAATAATGTCCTTTCCCTTCACTCTCCCCCCCCCATTTTCTAAGTCTAAATAGTAATGTTGGTGCTTGTGCCTTTTCATTAATCTAGCTGAATAGAAAAAAAAGGAAATGCTGATTATGAAAACCATATCATTTTCTGCCTGAGGTGAGAAATGAGGTAACATACAGTATCTCCTTTCACATTAAAAACAAAACAAGAACCTTAACCAGACAGGTAATTTAATGTCATCTTGATCCTGGCAACTGAACAACAATCCACATTTTATCTATTGTAGCAAGCTGAGTTAAGGTGATTCAGGCAATGTGACAGAGCATACACAGTTTTGTTCTTCACAAGCTTATTGCTATTTCCCAATTGCTGCTAAAAGCTATCAGAGGCCACTGTCTCATTCTGCCAAAATGTAGGACTGGTGCAAACACAGATTAATGTAGGTTGTTAATGAAATGTTTAGTATGGGGTATTAAGATATGAGAATAAATAAACAGAAATAATATTTATTAATGTATTTCCTATCCTAGGAAGATAATTATCTTCTAATTGGCTATTGCGAGGGTCTAATTCTTCCTATGATTGTAAAAGCAGCATTACAAATAATCCATTGTGCATAGTTCTTAAAAATATGTGAGTTGTAAACCTTTTCTTGAACATATTTTAGTTCTGTAAATGGCATGATTCTTCTGTTTTAAACAAATAAGTTACATGTGTACAGAAAAAAAACATAGCAATTTTATTTAGTAATGTTACTGATCAGGCTTTCATCCACCTTCAAAAATAGTATCGAATGATGTCAAACACATGTGTTGACTTTCACTTGTATGATGGATATTCACAGACAAAATATCTCACTTATTGTGCTTCTTCATTTGCTCTATGTAGAGAAAAAATATTTAAATCTGTTTTTTTATCTTTTACCATATGATGTTGATAGAGACAGATGCAGTAGCACTTTTGGTGAGATATTGCTCTACGTTTATAAATATATCTGTATAACTTTAAACTGCTGAGTGAGATAACAAGTAAAGATTAAAAGTCATCCTTCATATCCCAAGAGGAATAATTAGTAAAAATGTGCAATTTTTAATATAGGAAGTTCAATATTTCTACAGGTTTAAATATATTTTTTTTGTTCTAAGCAACACTAATTTACCTGTACCTTTGGAGTAAGAGTCAGAACAAATTAAAGACATTAAAATGACCCTCAAAATATGGAGTTTACTTCAAAATATATTTAAATATGTAACTATACAAAGCAGAAAGTTTCCATAGGATCAGTTTCACATTTGTGAGCACATTTTTTTAAAATAATAATAATATTAATTCTGGGCTGTATTGTCTATCTTTGTTCTTTCCCACACATGCTGAAATGGAAAAGTGAACCATTCATTGCTGTTTAATAATGAAGCTACATTGTGGTCTTGTTCTTTGTTTCATTATAACAAACCCAAATGAAACTTCATTATCAAAATCAAAGAGTTATGTTCTTCACCTCTTTGATGCAAGCTTAGCTTTTAAGTGAAATAATTGTTATTGTATAAGGCAGGAGGTTAAAATGTTATGAGAAACACTGATGTATTTCACTATTTAAAACATAATTTCCCCACTAATAGTTATACCATATAACTCATTATTTCTGCACCAGGTGGTTCAGGTTTCATTCATTAATTCATGTGCTCTAGCAATGCAAATTGTAAAATATAATTGCTGGAGCAATGGCAGCCATGGCTAATAAGTCCTTGCAGTTATCCTCCCAGCGTTTTTTTGTGCTGAGCAAATCCTGCAAATTTTATGATATTAGAACATAACTGCTATGTTTCAGACTGTATTAGGCTGATCCAGATCTTTGGGAAGGGATTTTTTCAACCAGGTGGGTATTGTCTTTTCAGCAGTTGCTAAGGCAAGTATGTTCCATACTAATGAAGGGATTATTTCTAGATCTCATATGCAAGTGAGAGCTGTTGACTATATCAGTCAAATATCCTCATTCCACCGTTAGTCATAGAAGAAGATGCCCAAGATATCAGAAAGTTTTCATCAAGTGAGATTTATTCTTCTTTCCATACCACTGTGTATCACTTGTAAATATAATTGACTATCAGAGTATTTCCACCAACCCCATCCTCAGTGGCCCCACAGCAACTTTGTAAGATCCTTTGGCTTTGTTTTTTTTAAGTTTTATTTCTTAAATGTATACACCACCCATCTCACCATCAAGCAACCCAAGTGAAAATTTGGAGGAGACTAAGACCACTTCCTAAACTTCACAAGTCAATGTGAGCTGTCTATGATGGGCATTTCAAAGGAGTTCCCAGAGTTTACACCACATCAGCATCATCTTAATTTCACCACAGGGCATTAAATATGTTCTGCAGTTTTATCTGAAGTTCATACGGTTGAGATTATAGTTAAATTCAGCTGGAAACAAGAAAGTAGGTGAAAGTGAGCTACACCTTTCAATTTCAATCTGATATTGTGCCAAACCAGATGATGATCAAACCCTACTTCTGTCAATATCTGACTTCATTAATACTGGGCTTAAAGTGCTTGTCTGTCAGGAAATAATTGATCATGGAAACACCATTTAGTGCTCATAAATACTAAGTCAGCCAGTGAATGAATAAGCTGTTATAAATTACCAGCAAGCTTAATAATGCAAAACTGAGCAGCTGTAGCCAATGATAGATCATGCTACCAGACTCATACTTGTCCCTGAAGACTTCTTAGTTGGGGCAAAATGTATCAATGTGTGTCTTTAGATCACCTGCCTACATGAAGAAGTATCTTTGGGGGGTGGGGTGGCTTCATTTATAATGCTGTGTACTTCAGTGTAAAGATGTTGTTCCATAGTACTGTTCAAGGTTCATTTGGGATTGCTAGTGTTATATACCACTAAATTTATACCACATTCATATTTTGAATGTAAGAACTGAAGGAACCTGATGGAACATGTGAAGTTTACAGGGAACTGATAAATTAGAGAGTGTTCTTTGGCATTTATATTAATATAAAGCTCTTACAACAATCTTCCAAATTGGTGTCCTCTTAATATACAGTATTAGGATTACTAGTCCCAGTACCCTAAAAGTACTAGGCTGGAAAAGGCTGCCTTAAAAATATTTTCTTTTTCTTCTTCTTTTTTTTGAAAGAGGTCTGTTGAGCAATAATGGAGGCAATCCTGGCAATGTAAAAAAAATATGGATAATGAATAATGTAGAAAAATTGAATGCAAAGCAATGCAAGTCAATGAACATTTAAAATGAAAACGAAAATGCATTGTCCTCTTCCACTTTCATTTTTAATTTTGGTTTGGGTTGGTGTGGTGTTGTTTTTTTTTGGGGGGGGGCGGCAAAAGTCATGTGTAACACCCAATAGTGAAATTTTAAGTTTTCTAGCATTCAAAGCACAAACAACAATTTCAAATGTGATTCAGAGGTTGTCTATAAATATTTCACTGTTATAATAGGATCTCTTTTCAGCTTGGCAAAATGTGTAAAACAAAGTACTTTGATTTAATCAATAACCTGTAATCAAAATCCTGGCTTACTATTATGGGTGAATTAGTTTGATTCTGTCAAGTTCTGATCACTTGACATTCAAATATACCAACTCTGAATTTAAGATTTCAAAATTTGGTATTACATTTGGGTAGGATTCTGTCACAAACACTACTTTAAAAACATTTAATATTCATTTTAAAAACCGGCTAAACTTAAAATAAAAATTCTACTGTGGAAATACCATTTCAGGCCATTTTTAAAAATAATTGCAAGCTTATTCAACATTTCATGCATATCTATAAACTGAAAAGAAAAGGGAGAAGAAAATTATTAGCTAATATTAGAATATTTATTCCAGTAGCAGTGATAAGTGCAGCAAGAAATGGCCTAAGAAATGCATTTTTGATGTAATTAATAAAGGGTATTGACAATTATACTCTCCAATATACTGTTAGATCAAATCCAGAAAAAATATAGAATCTGCTTATTTGAACATGTTTGTCTTACAAAAGGTACTGGACATTTTGAAAAGGGCAGCTGCAATATGAAGTTTGGCTGTTGAATATTGTATTTGAAAACACTTTATGCATAAATAAATATTATTTAACAGATATCAGTGTTAAAATATTGATTCGATAGAATTGGTTTCTTTGGAAACAATTTAATTCTTTTCTTTCTGAAAGAGTGCAATCATTGGTAATTTCAAGAAATGCTGCTAATTTTCAATTTGTAGGATGACAGTTCTAAACCACTCTGCATTCTTGCAAAACATTTAATAAAAAAGAGACAGAGCACCACTCCCCATTTCTATCAGTGTATGCATTTAAATAAGATTAGCACAAAACATCTTCTACTCCATGTACATTTATTTTCCCTATATTTTTTTCTGTCCCTTTCTTTTTACCACCCCATCCTATGAACATAGGAGTAGTTGTACTTCCTTTTTTAAAAATGAGTTGTTATTCTATTCCTTCTAATCCCTCAAATAATGTTTTTTTGTTTGTTTGTTTGATTTTGTCTCTGGCAGTATGCAATATATTTTAAATTGTATTCACTTTTTAAAAATGTTTCAGGTAATATTCCTTTTGATGCTTCAGTGCCTGGATATTTCTTTTCCTGCTGAGGAATATAATTTTAAGTGTCTTTACTCTGTTGTGCTGTTAAGCCTATGGACTTAATGCCATTTTAACTTCCCATATAGCCTATACCAGGGATGAAATCCAGCAGGTTCTGACAGGTTCTGGAGAACCAGTAGCGGAAATTTTGAGTAGTTTGGAGAACCAGCAAATACCATCTCTGGCTGGCCCCAGAGTGGGGTCGGAATGGAGATTTTGAAGTATCCTTCTCCCAGGAGCAGGGTGGGAATGCAGATTTTGCAGTATCCTTCCCCTGTCATGCCCACCAAGCCACGGCCACCAAGCCACACCATGGCCACCAAGCCATGCCCACAGGACCAGTAGTAAAAAAAAATGGATTTCACCACTGACCTATACCTCTGTGTTTGTCTCCATCTCTTTTCTCTTATTGGGGTTGATATCTTTGAAAGGAAAAAAAAATGCTCCCACACTTTCTGCTTCTGATTTTGATATTTCCTTTCTGTTAGTGAAAATGGCTTAAATGTTTATATTTGTATCTCATTCCAAATGTCTTGCTATCCCTGAGTAGCCACAAGGGAGTTGCCTACATTACTTCTTTTCCACCCCTGACATTCTAATATGTCAATATATTGTCTGTCATTTCTCAATCCCACATCTCTTGTTTCATAAGGGTAGAATTTTCAATGCTCTTCAAATTTAAGAAATCCTGTAAATATTCAGTTACAGGAATTTTTGCCAGATTTGAGAAAAGCCCTTCAAAAAAGTGCAATCACAGAACACATTTCTGGTCATAAAATAAAGTCTGATTGGCCAAGAAAAATAAATGTAGCCCAGTATGGGAGGTGGGGCTGCAGAGAGAGACAGATTTTTTTGTAATATTGGAAGTGTGAGCAAACAAAGTCATTACGTGCAGTACCAAATGTGCTATGGGATGGAAGGAAGCCCAGTCAAAGACATATTAAAAGTATTTGGTTCTACATTTTATGCAAATGTGCCTTGTGGTGACAGAGTTTTGTCCTCCATATCCACATTAATGGAAAGCATTAACCACAAACCTTTGAGGCGGTTCTATTCACATGCCCAGAACTGGATTTGGAAGAACCAGAAACATAAAATAGTGTATGAACAGCCCAGATGCTCCGAGAGGTCAGAAAAGAGATAACATCATGAAGATTATCCTACATTACCAAGAGCAGGAAATGGAAGAGTCTCCATATGGAAGAACATCAAAAGATCAATCATCACAGCAGACAAATTTAGAAAGGTTGCAGAAGAAGTGACTGAATGCTCCACAAGAATAGTATATGGAAGTTTGTCAAGCTGATGCAGGATGGAAAACAATAAGATACAAATAAGCTTGGAGAACAAGCATGATGCAGAACAGGATATGTAGTACCATAAAGCCAAATTGGTACTTTAAAGATACACCTGGAAATACAACAAGGATTCTAATGAACATTTTGAATGTCAAACATGCTTATCTAAAAAGCATGCACATTGATTGTAAATACTATTTTTGTTCATGGAGAAATTGATATCATACACATAAAATCCCCCCAGTTTTAAAGATCCAGAAAAGGAAATTTTAATGTGCAAGATTCAGAAGAAAAAAACATTTCAGTCCTGAAGCAAAGCTAGAACCTAGAATGAAAATCTGAACCAGAGGCTTGATAAGCATATATTCAGTGAAGGTAAAATTCAATCCAATTTTATTCCAAATTCAAAAACAACAGATGGAATAAATTTACACTTTTGTGGATGATTTAGTCATGTGCTACCAAAATAAGAAGGCTACCTAAGAGACTGTAAAGTTATTCAGCAGAGTCATACCAGTAGAAAGAAAAATGGAGAATGGAAGATAGAAAGAAGGATGGAATTTCGTTTCTCAACCAAAAAAACAACACAAAGAATTTTCTTGACTAAAGTCAATGATGCCAATAGAAACTGACTTCCTAAAGCAAACTGATCTGATCCATTTCTTGAAACTGATGAATACAAGTCTGTAGTTGGAAACCACCTGTACACAGCTACATTGACAAGGCCAATCACTACTGCAAAAGCATTATCCATTATAGGAAATGAATGCATCAACCAAAAGGGACTGAATTGGAGAGGATAAGTAAATATCTAAATAACACTGTAAACTTAGATCTCCACTGCCAAATTGGTAAACCATAGGGATGTAGACTGGGCAGAAGATAGAGCATACTATAAGCCAATAAATGGATAATTGTTCCTATATGGAGGTAATGTAATCCATAGATAGAAGAAAAATAGTTAACAGTTGTTATATTCTTCACTGAAACAGAGCATATGTCTATAGCATAAACATGCCAATAGACTGTAGGTTTATATAAACTGTCAACAGACCAGGAGATAGATAAGCCAAAACCAATAGTCATGTTTGAGAACAATTAGGAATGTATTTAGCTCTCCCAGATTAGAAAAATGCATCTGACGCACAGCAGATTTGTGAAACATTCAAAAAGAGACATATAAAACTAAGTTACTACCTGTAAAAAGGAATGCTGGCAGATGTACTCTATAGAAATCAACATAAAATATTCCAAGAAACGCTATTAAAGTTGTAAATCAGCATCTTAATCAGCGAGAAGGATGTTGGATGACTGACATCAGTGGCAATAATTCTTCACACTTCACAGCTTATTGACTACTGGAGAAAGAAAGGTAAGTAGAGACTACATGTTTGCTTTTTGTCTCTAACGCTGCCTGCTCTTTGTTTAAGATTGTTAATATAAGGGTCATTCCTTCTACCTTTATTCCCAGGCATGTATGCACTGAGTTCTTACCTTTTAATTCTCCTCTTTGGTACGATGCAATTAATTATTTTTAGAGGTACCGTAGTTTTACCTACCTCTATCATATTTCATCAACAAACACTTATTTTTGTTATAGCTAAAAACTTGCTTCATCAACTACCGAATCCCACTCTCAGGAATGCACATGGATGCACATATTGCTTCTCTTCAACTAAAAGTGAGTATCTTCATTCTCATGTTCTGAAATTGTGCCTAGAAAAGCTCAAACCAGCTACCAGAAGATGAAACTGAAGAGCACCAGTGCCATACTTATTTCATATAATTTATAAAGGACCTTTCCTATCTATAAAGTTCCGTGTGTGTCTATAAAGTTGTGTATGTGATCATACAATTTTGCTCTGGCAAAGCAGGAAAAACACACTTATATTGTTATGGGCATGAACATACAGCAATGGCATTCTCTTTGTTAAGGCAAACACATAGGCACTTGAGGTGGTAATCAAATCACAGCCTGTAAATCAGCAGCTTCCAACCCCTACATAATATATGTAAAAACTATAGAACTAAACACCTCACTGGTGATACTCCAACATGCCATCTGCTCAGAGACACAATAGGAAGAAGCTTGGATATATTCCAAATCTTGGCTAATTATCTATTTATGAAACACCTACTTTTACTGGTTTTATTGAGAGAGCTAGAAAACTATCAGAGCTCCAAAAAGTAATTGCAAAAAAACTTATAAAGTTATATCATCCTTGAAACAGTTGAGTGTTGCAAAAATGTGTTTTTATCCATGAGAATATACTTTTATGTACTACAGATGGACAAATAAATAACTATTAAGAACTCATTTATAATGAGGAAGAAAAGTAAAACAGACACAAATATTATAAATATAATAAGCTCTACAATCACCATCTCTCCACATATTTATTTCCTTCTTTATACAGTACTTTTTACTCACCCTAATTCCAAAAAGGGTCTTGATGGATTACAATTGCAAAATAAGGTTTTAATCCCATCTCAATTTGCCATGTCTCAAGCTATTTCTCAAAAGCCTCTTCCAGTTCTGTCTCAGAAAGTTTTTGAAACCACTCTCTTCCGTACTAAACAAGATTTAGTATGAAAACCAAAGAATAAAATTCTCTAGCCTTTTGTGGTAGTTTGAAATATTTTGGATTTTGAGAGCACATATTACAAAATATGGCCAGGCCAGTGAGAAAACACCAATTTAAATGTGATTAATTTTTCAGGATGATTACCATTACTTCATTTAGAACTTTTCTATACAGGTTGGCACACACTTCCAAAAAAAAGGATTAGGCATTATGGATGACCATTTCCAGTTTTAATTATTTTTAATTTCTAATAGGGGCTCTGGTGTATTGAAGAATGCTGAAGTATTTTCAAAAATAAGAATTATGGAGGATTAGATAGATCTGGGCTCAAAAATCCAGATACAGTATATTTTTAATCTCTTTGTTGCCACTTAGTAGCCAACTATTTTATCACAGCTCAAATCTGACAGACCATGATTATACTTCACACTAAAAGATTGATTTGTAGCATGTCACATGCAAATTTATTTTAAGAAAACAATAAATAAACTGAAAAAATTGCCGAAGGTCAAGGCAACATATAATAAAGAGGTGATTGTCAGTTTGGAACCAATATATCTGTTTCAAATAGTAATTTTATTAAAGTAGTACAAATTAAGAAAAATATAAAAAGTTTAATTTCCAGAAAAGAAAAGAAAAATTAAATGCAAAAAAGAAAAAGGGAAAAACGTATATATTAAAGAAAAGAAACAAAAAAGAAATAAGAAATAATATCCCCCTTCATCATGTCAAGCACAATGCACTCTAATACTACATCAAAAATCCTCTTCATCCCAAAACTCATCTCTTATTTATAAACAGATTCTTAAAACCTTCCCATTTAATTCTAGTCAGCAAAAATTAATACATATTAAAAACATTTAAACCTCTGTTGTTTATAACAGAATATGGTCAAGATATGTGGCCTAAATCCTGTATATTTATATGTTTTATCATAAACATCCCTCTGATTTCATCTCACTCTATCCTATTACTGTAACCATGCATCAAAGTTAACCAAAAATGGCATCACAGTACTGTATGTATGTACAATATGTGTGTGTGTGTGTGTCTATACACACAAACACAAACACAATTTTTAAAATCATGACAGCTAAGCCTTCCCATCCGAAAACAGATTAAATTTATCTTTGCTTTGCTTCCTGACCTGTGCATTAATAAACTCTGCCTTAATATCTCTATAGCTTTGTCTAATATTTTAAACATCAGTCTGTCTTTATCTTAAATGTTAGATGAAATGAACAATTCAACTGCATATCTGTGAACTATGTGACAAAAGCAGGTCCTCTCATAATCCACATTCTTCTGAATAAAAGTGACACCAGTACAATAATATTTATGAATGTGGTTGTCTCCAGAAAATGTAAATATTTTTTTTTAATCTTTTCATAAAAATGGTATGAACATCCCCTGGATATTTCCCCCCATTTTGGCCTTACTGTTATTAGAAATATCTGCACATTAAATTTTCTTTTTTAGATATTTTATTCTGTCTTTATTACTTCAAATAATATTACTGATAACTCAAGGAGGCAAACATATCTAACCTCCTCCTATTTTTCCCATAACAACTCTGTAAAGTGAGTTGGGGTTAAAAAGATTAACTGGCCCATAGTCACCCTGCTGGCTTTCATGCAAGATTAGAAGTTCTAACATGATGCCTTAACCACTAGACCAAAATGGTTCTCATTTTTCAGTTCTGGAAGAAATCTGTCAACTGTGTAGAAGAAGAGTTGGATTATAATACTTTATTTACAAGGATTGGCAAATCAGAGAAAGGGCTGTCCAAAACCACATTTCCCACATTTTTAAAGCTAAAATTGAACATGAGATAAAGTACATGCAGAAATCTTGAATTATGCAAAATAATCCAAAAACAAATTCAGGTGGAAAAGCATTGGATCCACTTTGAAAACCTTTCATTTCTTTCTCACACCTCTATTAAAGGACAACATCTACCCAGTTTGTGGTAGAATTATTTTAGCCTCACACCGGAAGTAGGAATAGGAGATCCATGTTCTAGATTTCCCTTATGTATGGAAGTTGACTGTGCAACTATGGGTCAGTTACTCTCTCTCAGCCCTACATTGGGAAGTCAAAAACATTTATATTTATATATATAAATAAATATGTGGCATGTATTGGAAAAGCAAATGAAGTTTTGCTTTGCATTTTTATTTTGCTTTAGAGTTTAATTTGCAATATATTCCTGATTCTCATGAATGTTTTATATATTCTAGGCAGCTGGGGTTTAATCTCCAATCAGTTTTAATGCCTGAGTGTCAGTCCCATCTCTCAAAGGGACAGCCTTTCTTATTCTGTGAGTCCATTTTGACCCCAAATGCATTAACCCAGCCTGCCCACTTTTCTTTCTGTGCTGACATACTAGATGTACTGAATAAAGAAGATTGACCTTGAAAGTGTAGGGCGGATGCAACACAGTCAGCGGCCCAGACCAAGATCTAGACTCTGTCAGAATGATTTCTTGTTCCATTTTTGTCAAGCAGCATCATGCTTTATCACTTCCAAATTCATGTCTCATAATCCTGCAAAACCTATTTGAATTGGCAGACTAAGAAAAAAGTCTGCAAGTACTATACTCCCATACTATGTAAAAAGACAACATTGTGCAGCTAAATTGTAGTTTCATCTCTATAAAATGAGAACTTTATAAGCTGCAACTTTGTGTCCATTAATTAACTAGTATTCATGAGCTTATGGCTTATCTATTTACTAATTTCTCCCTAATCATACATTAAAAGTTGTGATTTTAGAGTGTATCCAACAGCCATATATAAGGTGTGGAAAGCCACCATTGCCCCCCCTCCACTTTTACTACACGACAGCTTCTGTCTGGTTGTTTTAAGCTTCTAGGAAAACCAATAATCAAATCCAGTTCCAAAATGGACCATCTCTTTAGTCTGCATAAATGGAAGGTGTCCATAAAATATCCAGGGATCATCAAAAGTAAATCCATGTATCAGAATAAACTCTAAATGAAATGAGAACAAACAGAAGCAAAATTCTTGACAAAGTGTCTAGCAAACTAATCATAACTTTCCTCTTTGCTTCACTGACACTTCTGCTCTATACAATGACTTAGAGCAAACTGAAGTGTGGAAAATCTGTTTTTTTTTCTAGGCAATTTTTTCCAAAAAGTAGAAATAAAGATTATTGATCTGAATTTAATCTATGTATTTATAAGCAGGAAAGAGTTTAGTGTATTAAACTTTACTCTGGGGAAAAACACACACAGCAAAATGGCATTTAAAAAAAATCACCCTACTGTGGGCAAAGGCAATGATCAACCACTCCTGTCTTATTAGCATGGTAAGCTGCTTGGCGATTGGAAATTTTAAAGAGGAAATCACTTGGAAACCAAAGTGAAGCAAGAGAATGATTTAGCAATTTCTGCTAATTCAATAATTTCTATGCTGCTAAAATATTCTTCCAACAACCATGCTCATATATGTGTACATCACTGGAGCACAGAGAAACTGGATTGTCTACATTATTGGTACATGGAAATACAGGTGAAACTCGAAAAATTAGAATATCGTGCAAAAGTTCAATTATTTCAGGAATGCAACTTAAAAGGTGAAACTAAATATGAGATAGACTCATTACATGCAAAGCAAGATAGTTCAAACCATGATTTGTCATAATTGTGATGATTATGACTTATAGCTCACAAAAACCCCAAATCCACAATATCAGAAAATTAGAATATTGGGAAAAGGTGCAATATTCTAGGCTCAAGTGTCCCACTCTAATCAGCTAATTAAGCCATAACACCTGCAAAGGGTTCCTGAGCCTTTAAATGGTCTCCCAGTC
>JANHFT010001772.1:22019-36135 GCA_032467955.1 Pseudoxenodon macrops | reverse complement strand
TTACCTGTATCCAAAAAGTCATGGGAGCACAAAGTGGAAAAAGTTACCAAAAATGAGAAGGTGAAGATCTTGTGGGATTTTAGAATACAGACGGATCATCATTTGGAACACAACACGCCAGACATCATGGCTGTTGAGGGCCGAAGTGTATAGTTTATTGAAATTGCTGTACCAGGAGATGCCAAAGTTGAAAAAAAAGAACTGGAAAAAATCACGAAATATCGTGACCTGGCCATCGAAACTACAAGGCTATGGATGAAACATGTTACCGTGAAACCCATTGTCATCAGGGCACTTGGTACAATGTCCAAGAATTTTACAAAACACATTAAGAAATTGCAGCTTTCGGCAATAACACCAGTGGAACTGCAAAACACTGTGCTACTTGGGACATAATATATTTTAAGAAGATACTTGGTTGATAACTAGGATGCTGGCAGCAACCCGTATCAACAATTAGCACCAGTCAATGGTATTTATGACACATGTTTAAAATGTTCAGTTGAACGAGTTTCATGTTTAATGAATAAAAGAAATAATAATAATAATACACCTTAGTTTTCCATTAGAGATATGCAACAAGTAAGCCTTGCTTGAAATAAGATCAAAAACTTACCAGTATTTACTATGTTATCTTTTCAATGCTACTCTGTGGTGTGTACTAGTTATATAAGTGCAATAAGCATTATAGCTCCCCAAGTGTGTTGAATCATTATGTTGACTGAAATTTCTTTTTAAAAGAGCTTTCCTGACTTCACAGCTGGCAAGCTGACACTTTCCAACACTCTAGTGCCTGGCAACAGATGTCGTTCACTTGTGCACAGATGCCAAGTAGCCATCCAACCCTAACATTAGCCTTGTGTTCCAAACTAATTGGCCTAACATAGTTATAATTAAGATTTAAATTATTGGAAAACTAACATGATCACTTTCACAATTAATCCTCATATTGAATCATTATGTCTTTCTGGTTTTGTTTATAATATGGAAGATTTGGGTAAGTTTCGGTTTGGGCTTGGTTTTTCTTGCATCTAAGTCTCTATCATCGTTTTAGAGATTGGATGGTAAAGCTTGTCCAATTTCTAAATGCTTTGCTATTTAAAGAAGTGAATTAGAGTGCATTGATTTTGTAATTAAAAACGACATTCTAGAGTGAGTTTGTTGCAGGGGAAAAATCATAATTTTCTTCCTTCTTTGTCTCTTCACAATAATTTCATTAAAAGGCAGAAACAAGTCACTACAAAATATATTTAGGATATGAGAATGAAGGAGGAGAAAGGTAAGGTAATTTTATTACACTTTCCTAGAAAAGTAAAATAATTGAATTACTCTTGCCAAAAAAAGTACATAATGTTAAGTACGTAATGGTTAATAGGCAGAGCAAAAAAGACAATCAAACAAAGTATTACAGAAGGATGAATAAAAATATATGTGCTAAACCATTCCAAACCCAAAAGGAATCTATTGTTAAGAGTGAAAAGGAATATTTTCCAAGTCATATACGTTTCAAAGGCTATGTTTTACATGAAGTGCTAAGATATGTTTTTTGAAATCACTAGATATGACTTTTTTTTAGAAACTGAAATTAGGTAATAGATGAAGTAATTGATGCTCTGAAGGGTCAATATTGTTGAAAACTGTTGAAAAGGCTACATTTGATCATAACCTCAATATGCTGGCATACTTATCAAAGCAGTTATCATGAAAATCTACTAAAATACACTCATACTAGTATCACAAAATTACTGCAAAATGATTTATGGAAGCCCTGGATTCCTACCTTTTTGGGTGGGAATATTTTAGGAGGAAAGGGGAACCACATGATCTCAAGCAAGCCTTAAAGCTTTAGTAAGACCACATCTAGAATATTACATCCAGTTTTGGTGACCACACTATAAAAAAGATGTTGAGACTTTAGAAAGAGTGCAGAGAAGATGATTAGGGGCCTGGAGGTTAATACATATAAAGAACAGTTGCAAGAACTGAGCATGACTTAAAAAAAACCAGGGGTGACATGATAGCAGTATTCCAATATTTGAGGTGCTGTCACAGAGAAGTGGGGGACAACCTATAAGTACCTGAAGGCCAGACAATAAACAATGGATGGAAACTGATCAAGGAGAGATTCAACCAGAAATAAGGATATTTTTTCTGACAGTGAGAACAATCAACCAATGGAATAGCTTGCCTTTAGAAGTTGTGGGTGACTGGAGACTTTCAAAAATAAAATAAACACTTAAAGTGCCACAAAGGTCCTAACCGGAAGCCCCCCATTAAAATTCTGGAGCCAACAGGAAGTCCGGTTCCACCCACCAAAGAGTCTCCTCCTAGTGTGGCGTCCTTTTTCCTCTACCTGTCCTAACCGAAAGCCCTATCAATTGTGGAGCTGACCTGTGACAGGGAGCCACAGCAGAGGGATGAAAGAGCCACATGCAGCTCCAGAACCACAGGTTGCTGACCCCTGGTATAGGGTCTCCTGCTTAAGTAGGGGTTGGACTAGATAACCTACAAGGTCCCTTCCAACTCTGTTATTCTGTATCTTGTTCCTGAAGTTACTGGCTTGCTCAAGTACTTTATCAACAAATTGTAAGGGAGCTGGTTGGGCAAGTTGGTTCCTAAAGTGAAGTAGACCTGAGAAGAGGTCTTTTCTTTGTGAATTGTTCCAAATTGGGTCTTCAGGATTACTATTGATTACTATTAAATCAACATTCCTGTTGATTTATTCTAGTTTTAGCAGTCATTATCTTGCTAAGGAAAGAAGGATACAAGTTGTCTCCCAGTTACAAGACTAGTGAGAATTTCCCCATGTTAGTATTTGGGATTGGCAAGACATAAATATTGTCTTTTTAACTCTGTACTTGTACTTTTTCTCATTCAGTAACATTGTTCTACAGAATAAAGAGTCTTTTATACAGTGTACAATAATGGGTATTACTCTTTAGGTTTTTGTAGTTCATACATTTCAGCAAATGCATGAAGTCTGATGAACTAGTCCATGATCAAAAAAGCTTTTGAGAACTAAATTTGCTTGCCTTTGAGGTGCCACAAATACAATGTTCTGTACAATAGCAGTAGCACTTGGACTTTATATAATGCTTCATCCAGCTCTTTCATTACAACTGAGCAAGAAAAATAAGACAAATGTTGCCAGTTGTCATCCTGGGAGGAAGTCCCATTGGACTCAATCCTTCTCAGAATCTCCGATTTTCGGTAAATAGGTTTGGTACTGGGGGATTTTAACCATCAGAACAAATTTTATTATGGTCACTGACCAGTGCAAAGAAAAAACAGAGAAAGAAAGAAAAATAGAGGAAAATATCCTCTATAGGTAAATTTAATATAGTATTAAAAATATAGATGTAAAACCTATAAGCTGATCTGATCTTGTTAGCCAAACCTATGTACTTTATTTGCTACTTTACACTCTTTGGTTGGGTGTATATAAAAATGAGTAAGAAAAGAGGAAATGGAGGAAGTAAATAACTTTATGGCATACAGTATTAAAGTGTGATGAAATACATATTTTTGCCTTGATAAATCTGGTGACAGTTTTTATCCATGAGGCATTTAAGCTTTATGGATTAATAACAGTAAAATCTTGCAACGTGTTCTGAAGGGCTGTATTCAGCGGAGTAGCTTTTAAACCTTTAATAAATGGAGTTGCCCTTTGGTGTCTGGCTGGTTGAAAGAAGCTGCAGCTTAGAAGAGTGTGAACCATCATTGGCAGAGTCTTTTTGGGCATGGATTCTTCGTATATTTGGGCTCCCATACGGAAGAGAAGAAAGCATTAATGCGTGATCTTGAAAAGGTCTATGTACATTTTTTTTTTAAAATGTGGTAAACAATTAGTTAGGGCACCATTAGTATCTTCCACCAAGAAGCAAAAGAAGCATGGGACTTGGGCCAGCTCTTTCTAGTGTTAAGCATTCTCCTAGCAGCCTCATATCCCAGTTGGCTTAGATGTTCAGGTCAGCAGCCACAGGTAATGAGCTTTTGTTCACAAACTAATTGCCAGTTGTCTTTATATTTACCCATTAACAAGAGAAGTAATTCACTGGGGTTTAAAGTAACTCTGACCCAAGTTATTAACATTCTGGACAATGTCTGAGTTTTAGTACTTGCCAAACCCACTTCCAGCCTCAGGAATTACATTAGATATGCACCTGGGAACACCTATTATGGCCCTAAGTAAAGCTGACTGAATCTATTCATAGGCTGTAAAATGTGAGTGTGGACCCAAATTGTATTCCATAGATCATTTACACTATTGATTTGGCCTGAAATTGCTTAATTGCTGCCAAAGCAAATTTCCCTTCTTGCTTTCTATAAAATCTTAGAATGGCTAAGGCATTCCTCTGTGCCTACAAAGAGGCATCGGTAATTTCAGTCTTTAATTTCCTATTGCTTTGAAAAACAACTCCTAGATCCTTTACACTGATTAACCTGCTTGCTAATATGATTGTTAATTGTTCATTAGTGCTTCTGTCTGCTGTTGGAAAAACACTACTTTTTCATAATTTACGATCAAATGTTCATTTTTGCAAAAAGATGACGAAATCTCATGCCAACTTGCATTTGTGAAAGTATTAACAGATTGTCTGCATGTAAAAGAATTGGAATTTTTTTTCTTAATAATTTTGGGACATGAATCTCCACAGAGTGCTACTATACTTTTTAAGTATTAAAGAGCAACAGACCTATAATACAAGCTAGTTTCCTCCCTCGTCAAGTCTCAATATATAGAAATGTTACCTTAGTGATTGTCCTTATTTTTAAATCAGTCTTCTCATATAAACTATTTACCTTTATTACATACATTGCATATAAATATACATATATTTATACATATACTATACCTAAACCTGTACTATCAGAAGCAGGAGGCCATCAAAGACTTACTTAAAGTCCTACTTGCCATAGTCTGCTCCTGTAGATCAACTTGAAAGCTTCTCAAAGATGAGCAAATGCAGCATATAATTTAGCATGTGGCTGTTCATTGTATTTTTCAACAAGAAATTGTAACAGCAGTCAGTGACGAATTGTTGACCCATCCACCTGGAAGCCTGTTTGTTCAGGGTCGATAGCATCTTCCTCAACGGGCCAGATATTCAAATGTATGTATGTACCTTGCATAATGTACTAATGACACTTAAAAGATAATTAAGATAAAAGTATAATTGGTATATAGTTGGCTAGGCCATTTCTATTACTTTTTTTTAATAGAAAGCCACAACAATGGTTAAACCATTCTCGCCTGACTCATCCAGAATCCTGGCTTTGTAATTAATATATGTTAACAAAGAGACTGGCATGGAAATTCAGAACTTTTAAGTGAGAGTTTTAGCCATCAGCACTTCCAGGTCTGTTTTTTTTTTTATGAATGGGAAAAGGATAACTATTCAAATGGCTAATCAGCTCCTTTTTCCATAATGAACCACACCTCATGTCTACATTTCATTGCATGTTGTTGAAAGAAGCACTTAGATCTGTTTATGTTCAGTTTCACTAAGCATGTACAAAATTTGGAATTCATTTGTGAGTAAGCAAAAAGAGGTTTGTGATTGCAATGGTCTAGGAAGAAAAAAAATTTTTTACCTCAACAATGCCGTTGAAAATGTACACTTAAAAAGAGAAAGCAAATTGGAAAAAAACCTGAACTTCAATATGGGTCTCTGTGTGAGAGAGAATAAGAAATAAATAAAGTTCAAGGAGGTATATAATTCTATTGAATGAATAAACATTAACTGCTACAGAATTTTAAAACACATGTAGGTAATGAACATACAGTAAATCATGCCCATACAAAATGAATATTTTTATTGTGAGAGTCTTGCTTCCTCTTTCCTGTTTTGTGGAAAAATAAATTCTGGTAATATAATGATAATTGTTTTTAAAATTCACCAGTAGCTATCTCGCGTTCACTACTAATCACTCTCTTTCAGCTAATTTTCCACAGTAGTCTCTAATTCAGGGGTCAGCAACCTTAAACACTCAAAGAGCCACAAAGGTCCTAACCGCAAGCCCCCCATTCAATTCTGGAGGCGACTGTAAGTCCGCTTCCCCCACCATAGAGTCTCTTCCTAGCATGGCATCCTTTTTCTACTACCAGTCCTAACCGAAAGCCCTATCAATTGTGGAGCTGACCAGAAAACCTGCCCCTTGCCACAGAGTCTCCTCCTGGCACGGTCTGCTTCCCCCTGCAAACCGGAAGCTCCTCTCAAAATTGTGGTGCCAACCGGCAACAGGGAACCGCAGCAGAGGGATGAAAGAGTCACATGCGGCTCCAGAGCCGCAGGTGGCTGACCCCTGCTCTAATTCTTCTTCTTAAATTTTCCCAAATCATCAAATCTATGAAGATTATCATCCCCAAACTTGCAATCTTTCTTTATGTTTTTGTCCCTCAGCATCCTAATATCTTGAAAATCAACTATGGCTATCATATTCTCTGTAATCTCCAATATTCTTGTATTTCTTCTAATTTCAAATGTTCTTTCCCACATAATTAGCAAAAAAAGAAGCCCAAAACCTTTCATAATGATTGATAAAATAATTGGAGAAAAGTTTTATTACATCTCTTTGAAATCCAATTAAACTAGAATCCAAAGTAGTCATTTATACCAATTCATCTTTCTTTCAGTGATTATCTTTGGGAGCATGTGGGGACACAAGCAAGCATGTGCTTGGACTTTGATCAAGCCTTGGATTCAAAACCTACCCATCTATGTACAAAGTTCAATAGGCATGCTTTGGCTAAATCAAACTCTCTCAATTTCTTTTAATCTAATCTGTTGCATTACATATTCCCTGAATAAAGCGTTCCAAATTCGTTGGAAGAAGGCCAAATATCTGTGTAGTAAATATGTGATCAGAAAATCAATCAGCCAAAATGCTATTGGTTTTCAAGTCTCACACCAGGCTTCAATGAATGTGATTTCACCTATGCTTGTCAGTTGTTTTAAAGGAAATGGTTTCTTGCATTGTTCAAAGCTATTATTAACATTCCATATTCTGTGTATCGCTGAGCATTCTTGCAGCATTAGCATTGACTGGATAATCTAAAGTGCTCCTAACAACTTACTCTTTCTATCCGCTCAAGCCAAGCATTAATGCAAATATATCATGCTATGGACTGTCTCTCTCTCTCTCTCACACTGCCCTTTCAGAACAAGCAATTAACCACCAAAATTTGGTCAAATAACTCATTATATGATTGTACATAAGTAACCAAATTGACACTAGTAGTCATGTTCTTATACTACTCAGTTTGTAAAACTGGAAGGCATAAATACAATACAATATATTTCACAATGGTACAAGCTATATCAACAGCAGAAGCAGCATGATATCCACTGCATTTAAGACTAATATGCTTTTCAAACTAAAACCCAATGGTTTCCATATTCTGACTTGACAGGCTAAGATTTGCTGGCATCTATGAACATTGTCTGGCCTGTTTTCATCAGAATAGCAACAATCTTAACCATTTTATTACAGTCATTAATGTTCCATTCTGATAATTTGAGGTTTTCAGATTTTTTTAAAATAAGAGAAGAATAGCTGTAATATAAAAAGAAAAGAACATTTTATGTTCTTGTTCAAGTCCCCTCCCCCCAAATAGGAATGCCTCGGCTACGACATTTTGGAGTCATTTGCAGTATTTTTAGTGAATACTAACAACCAAAGAACTGTCTGGAATTATTCTTAATCTCATGTAAAACCAGTCCTCTATCTAAGGGTAGGGAGTTAGCATCTGCCAAATATTTTGAGTTCCAGATCCCATTAGCTACCGCTAATGGGGTTTATAGAAATGATTGTATGTGGTGTAGTTCAAATGGCCATCAGGTTGACTACTTTGGTCTAGATTTAGGTAGGAATTATTCCTGATCCTATCTAGAATTTACCAGATATTTTTTATGTAAAAAGGGGCAGGATAGGGAACAATATGCTCAGACTTTACTCTGGGAACCTAGAAAACTTCACAGAACATCTGCAGTGTGTAGCAAATAGGAGACAAAAAAAGGCTGTGTGTTAGTCATACTGTTCTGGTTATATGTATTATTTTCACCATCATTTTAAAATATAGTTTAGAACACCTTTTTTGTCAAAAGAAGAAATATTTTTATTTAGTAGCATGTATTTTAACATCCAAAATGTTGACTGTTGAAAAAGACTAAATAGGTTGGCTTTTTAAAACAAGAACTTTAAAATCTTTTCATAGATGCCTCATCTGCACGGAAACTATTTTTATCAAATTAGCTTCCTGACAGGAGATAGTCTACGTGAACAATAAAGTATTCATTTTTTTCCTATTTCCAAAAAGACATTTATCTTTGTTATCCTTGAATTATATTTATCCCCAGATCATACTGGAAACATTTATCTTGGTGCTATGGTTTTCCCTGCCTTTAAAAATGTTTACCCTGAGGGGCTTTAAAGGTAGAAAAAGACATATTTTGTGGATTTGCATTAATCTCTGTGGATCACCTATGCAGACTAGTTAAAACATTACATTTTGAAATGAGGCTGCTATTGCTATTCAAGTGAGGGCAAGCATTTTCTCCTTAACATAATAAACTGTTATTTCTGTATTGATGAATACAGATCATCTTAAAGATAACATATGAATTAGAAGAAAGGACAACATAATTATGTGGATTTTGGACAATTTTCACCAATGTGTGTGTGTGTGGAAAAGAACAGCAGTTGAAAAGATCAAAATAGCAGTGTTGATAACATAACAGATCCTTAATTCACTTGGGTTATAGAAGATTTCCATTACAAATGGATTAATTCCTAAAAGCAATTATCAGCGCAATCTTTAACTCAATCAGATTGGGACTGAACTCATTCTTAAGGAAGGTGATCAATTTTTCCTTGAGCACAGCAAGTTGTTCTGCTTGCCTAAAGAAGAGCTATAGCTTTAAAGCTTTTATGGAAGAGAAGTCTCTCTGGAATACATTTCTAATTATAGGCTAGTTCAAATATTCAATTCTTGGGTAAGATGACTGAAAAAGTGCTGGTCTCATGTTTCCAAGCATGACTGGATAAAACTGAATTTCTGGACCAATTTAATGAGTCAAGCTGTTGGTCTGGTCCCAATTCTGCATCAGAAACACAATGTAGGAGGACAGGTCTCCTAGTTCTTCTGGATCGCTCAGTAGCTGTTTAACACTACCAACTGTAATATTTTCTGAACCACCTAATGGGATTGGGTTTTGGGAGCAATATATTTGCAACATTCATTGAGATGTTTCTCCATGAAATATCTCCATGAAACAGTCGGGAAAGATTTTCTGAAGTTTTGTAATTGGATGCTATCAGTATGCTGATAACACACAACTTTACTGCTTTTTAATTTCCAGCCCTGAGAAAGCAGGGAATACTCTGAGAAGTTTCCTGATTTTCTTTAAAATATATATATTCTCCAAAAATTATTTTATTTTGAATTTTTAAAACTATGCTTAATATTTTAAAAATATTACTTTTCATCAGAAACTATGCACTATGACCATCTACACTGCCTGACTATTCTAGGTCTTGGAACAAGCTTTGATTAAAATAAAAACGATAGGATTCAATTCCTATCTATTCTTAAAAAGAGTTCTGATTCAAACTCATTCCACTTCTTTCTTCTCAGTTTGGAGAAATAAAGTAGAAGATATAATGGAATATTAACTTCCAATTCATATACACACTTCATAATCATCATGTAGACTCATCAAAATAGAACAGATGAATAAGGGAATCACTATTCATTTTACACCTGAGCAATGTTTTATTTCAAAGCAGGAAGGAAAAGTATGAAGATGTAGTGTTTTTTTAAATCGTTCAACATGTTATCACAATGCAAGCAAATATAGATGCATAGAAACTGACAATAGCAAGAATTCCTTGCTTGACTAGCCAACAGTGGACACAGAGTGTTGCATAATTGTCTGCCATGGCTGGATAACAACCAAATCTTACACTGAATGTACAATTCTGGTAGGTGGAATGACACAAGAAAAAGGGAAACGATTGATCCAGTCTTCCTCTTTGTTAAGCATGATAGACATGTCATTTATAGAAGCAACAGTTACTGTGAATACCATCTAAGTATACAAAGATGCACATATAGAACAGCACATATGCAACTGCTATTTTAAACATATTTTCCCTAATGTTTATGAATCATTTTTAATTTAAACTAAATTCTCTATTTTTAACTGCACATCCTTCCTCAATATAGTAATTAGCATCTTATTTTTGTTTACTTACTTCCTTAGCCAGTGCATCAGACTGAAGAAATAATTTGTTTGTTTTGAAGCATTCTCTTTTAATGTTCTTGTATCAACACCCCTGATTATATAAGGGATTACCAGGCTCCATCCATTTCTAAACAAATCTTTACCCTGCTGTTGTAAAAGAAACCTTGAGGCTGATAATTATTAACAAAATACATCTCAGGCAGACACATGGAACCAATGCTGAGTGATGATGAAGTTGCAATTCAACAATATCTGCAGGGCCATCTTAATACAGAAGCATAAGCATGGGCATTGCCATTACTGAACACTCTAGAAGCAAAGGAATCTGCATGTCTTGTTGGCAGCTTATCATTAAAAACTCATTTGCTATTCATCGTTTGAAGAGAAGATTCCAGAAACTGAACCTATTGAGAATCTGGATAGTCTTTCCCTTTTCTTCCCTCCTTCCACCCCTCAAATCACTCCAGCACTCCTTGAATGGCTTGGAAAATATGGGAAGAAATACAAAGAAAATTAATAGTCTGTCCTTGCAATTCTGAGTTTTGCATAGCCTCAATCAAGAGGTACAGATCAGGGGTGGGGAACTATGGCTGGCTCAGGAATTCTGGGAGTTGAAGTCCACAAGTCATAAAAGGACAATAGTACCACACCTCTGGTGGAGATCAACAGAGCAGATAATTAACTCCAGGTAAATCCTGTATGCCTTCTATAGAAAACTCAATATTTTATGCAATCTGTCCACACACGTTAATCATTATCTGAAAGATCTAAGGAATATCTAAATATCTAATTAGGCCACTAGAACCCTCCAACCATGGTTATTGAAGACTAATGACATTATATGAAATGAAAACACCAGAAACACAGTTTATGCCCACAGCTTAGAAAGGGGGAAAACATGCATGACTTCCCATGGTGGCTTCAACCTTCCCAAAATGTAACATATGGCTTTTGCTACAAAAAAGTTGTTTACTTTGGTCTTTGAGAAGTATTGAGAATATATTTAACAAGGGTTAGGGCTAGGGTAATGCATCTCTTAATGAATATGGAACAACTAATATGGTTAAACATGGTTAAAAATTACAAAGGAGTGTGCCATGTAATATCACCAGTATATTAAATTTAAATGCCAAATGTGTAGGAATGTTGGATCAGAAAACAAGAAGAAGTTGGAATTTAAATTGCTAGAAGAAATATTAACAAACTCAGATATACAGTAATGACTGGTGGTTGGAAATAAGAAGAATTCAAGAATCTCTTGCTGAAGGTAAAAAACATGGAAAAAACTAATCATATGGTATATTATCTGATAATAACAACTCAATGAAATTAGATAAAGAAGTAGTGGAGCTAGTAATAGACTTCCAGGAATGATGGCTCCAAAAATCGACAGGAATCATGGCTGTAATCGTGAAACAAAGTAGTGTTTCCTGAAAGAAAGTTTGATATATCGAACAAAAACATTAAAATATAGAAACAACACACTGCCATAAAAGGCACATATTGTGATAGCCTTCCCAGTTTTAATATGAAGAGCTATCAGAAAGATTTCATGAAGGAGGGGGGCGGAGCCAAGCGACACAGAGGTGGGAGTCGGGTGCTCTGAGGGAAACCCCTGATCCAGCTGTTTTCGGGGGTCTTTTGGACCCAGAACCTTCATGGAGGGAAAGTGAAGAACCAGAGCACGGGCTGGACAGGGGAAACGCAATCCCCTAGAGCCTCAGCAAAGAGCTTCGGACTGGGCAGCTGGACGACAGCCATTGTGCTGCCAGAGCTAGAGGCGGCTACCGGACCGAAGAAAAGAAAGCGAGTGAAGCTCTGGGTGAGATATTTTCAATATAAAATCTTGGATACAGTGACCCCTAAATTTTAATGTGGCTCTCCCTTAAATTTTAAATTTTTAAAAAGGAAGAGCGGAAAAGAACGAGGCTGTGAGGAAAAGTAGCTGCCTCGTAGAAAAAAGCGGTGTTTAAAAGTGCCCAAAAACTTTTTCTAATTGAGAAAAAAATTACAGGATTTGGACTTTGAGAAACGTTTGAAAACAGAATGGGACCCTTTTTAAAACTTTTTGTAAACGCCTATTTTTTTATTTTATATTCTAGAATTTTTGGAATTTAAAGAAACATTTTTAAAGTTACATCAATTAAAGGATATAAAAGGGGATATACAACATTGCATGGCTGAAAAGAAGAAAATTGTGGGAAACTATTATGGACAATTGTATAAACAAGAAAAGGTGAATGAAGAACAGATAGAAGAGTACTTAAAAGAGACAAATATACCACAGATACCTGAAAATTACAAGAAAAGATTGGAGGAAAGAATATCGACAATGGAATTACTGGAAGGAATTAAAATGCAAAAGAATGGAAAGACACCTGGACCAGATGGACTTCCAGCTGAATTCTATAAAACATTTCAGGACGGTTTGAGTGAGAAGATGTTGGAACTGTTTAATGAGCTTTTACTTCAAGCAAAAATACCAGATTCATGGTCAGAAGCTTATATATCTTTGATACCTAAAGAAGATACAGATTTGCAATTGATTAAAAATTATAGACCGATTTCCCTATTGAATGTGGATTATAAAATTTTTGCATCGATTATGGCAGGGAGACTGAAGAAACTATTGAATGAATTTATTCATTCGGACCAAAATGGCTTTCTGCCAAAAAGACAGATAAGAGACAATATGAGGACAATTTTGAATACTTTGGAATATTATGAGGCACATCCAGAAAAACAGCTTGGCTTGTTGTTTCTAGATGCACAGAAGGCCTTTGACAACGTCAACTGGAAATTCAGAGGTACTGTGACAGCTTGGTTCTTGGTGCAGAGGCCTTTCTTGAAGGCCTCTGATGGTGAAACGAGGCTGGGGGACACCACGTGTGTCCATCCGGAGCTTGTTTCTTTCCCTGTTTGAAAAAGTACATTACTATCTGATTTTAACTTCCATTTGTTGATTGATTGATTTAAAAAAATCATTACCCAACAACTCATATAGCACCCTGGGCAATGTACATAATAGAACAGTCCAGATACATTTTTTAAAATACATTAAAATAACCATAAATTGAATTAAAAAGATAGAAACTAAATGGCAAAATAGGATCATCAGGATATTTAACTTTCTGACCTTTTAAGGGCCTTGCAAAAGGATGACACCAGAGGTGGGTTCCTACTGGTTCAAACCATTTCTTTAGAAATGGTAGTAACTTGGTGGTGAAGTAACAGAGCCAGTTCCTTCGGTGTCTTTGTGGGCGCCACCATTTGGGATTTTGCTTCTGTGCATGTATTTAGCAAAGAGGAGAACACTATGAGCTCAACAGACATGTTTCTTTTTCCCCCTTAATTCCATGTTGTTTTCTTCTTCTGCGCATATAACCTCCACAATTTTCTGCTTTGTGTATTAGTTAAAAAAGGTTCATAGCACTGCAGCAATGAGTATTGAGATATGGTAAACACGTTTCCTTCTGATATTCTTTAAAGACAGTACTTTTGGAAAAATAATAGTACCGATTACTGATTAAGTGTAGTCATTGTCCCTTCTACTCCATCTCTCAAGGGAATTTCAGTAGATACTGAAAAAACTATGACCTTAGATGAAAACATTGCATAGCATTAACATCTGCTTAGAAATACAGAACGACATGCAGGGAGAGAAAGAAGGATTTGTGTTTGATCTGTGATAAATCTTTGTCTTAATTCCAGATAATCATCATTGTATTAACTTTAGATGATGTTAAGGAGTGCCCAACCCAGGTCCTTGGTTGAATGGTAATGTAAAAGTTGCTCTTTAATGTCTATAATGACCATATATTACAATGAGTTGATTATATTCAGGACCATAGTTTTATCTTTTTTTCCTT
>JANHFT010001772.1:0-21919 GCA_032467955.1 Pseudoxenodon macrops | reverse complement strand
AGGGTTTCCTGCCTTGGCAGGGGGTTGGACTAGAAGACCTCCAAGGTCCCTTCCAACTCTGTTATTCTATTCTATTTGAAAGAGTAGATCTGGAAGTGCAATCTGAAGTGATAATGGAGGCAAGACTTTCGGATGCAGTCTTCCCATAGAAAGCATTGCATCCAAGATAGTTAAGTAGTTAAAGAAACAATGTTTCTTTAGGTAGTTAAACTACCTGTTAGGTAGTTAAACTACCTGTTAGGTAGTTCAAGAAACAATGATAACGTGGGCCAAAAATTTCGGATATAGTATAGAATTGGAGAAATGGGAGAAACTCTGGGAAAGAAACTTTAAATTGACCATGTCAGTGGCTTATAAAGAGAACTGTAGAGTTTTACAGATGGCACCTTCTACCAGCGAGACTGGCTAAGATGTTCCCAAACACTTCACTGATCTGCTGAAAATGCAATCAAATGCAAGGGACATATAAATCATCTTTGGTGGACATGTGTAATAGCAAAAATATACTGGACTAAAATTAGAAAATGGCTTGAGGAGATAATAGGACACAAGTAGATTTGAAACCGGAACTATTTTTACTGGGTATACTTACAAGAAACTACGACAGAAAAATACAATATCTAATATTACATATTATAACTGCATCCAGAATCACATACGCACAAAACTAGAAAAACAACACTATACCAACAGACGAAAACATGATAAGAAAAGGGCTAGATTGCACGGAAATGGACAAATTGACAAAAGAAATAAAAAATAAAGATGAAACGGAGTACTATTTAGTATGGAATAAATGGTATAAATGGTTAGAGGTAGGAATAATAAACAAGAAAATATTTAACAAAGAAGAATTAGGAATTAACAATAAAATGGCATAAGCATATAGGATGCTTGTAAATTAGTAGATTACTATACTAGTATGTATAATGTGTAAAGACAAGGGAACCATATGTATAGATATGTTGATATCTATACATATATAGATGTATAGAAAGAAGAAGAAAAATTGTGAATGTATGTAAAAAGGGATTTCCCCCCCAGTTTTAAATAATAATAAGAATTATATAAAAAAAAGATTAGGCTGTTGGCTGGGGGCCAACTGTTGTGGCTATTCAGGAGGTCATGGAAGCAGATTTGCTAGATCTCCCAATTGAGAACTGATTCCTCTTGGCATATAGTCTATTGCAACCATTTTCTTTTTTGTAATTGCTTTTTTTGGTTCCTATGGTTTAACGTTGTTAACCTTCTTTCCCTACAAGGGTATGTGGGCCGCTCAAAATTTCACATGTAAGTCCTAATAGCAAATCAACCAATCCAGTTTATAAATAGGATTCTTCATCTCAAAAGGTCACACCCAATACAGGTAATCCTTCGTTTATGATCAGAATATCCATTGCTAAGCCATACAGCTAGCAATGTGCTCAGTGATCAGGAAAAAAGCCAGTGGTGCACCATCAGCCTCATGGCTTTCTCTAGTATACAGTATAATACTCCAAAGCTCTTCTATATAATAAATTTCGTTTCCTGGAGTTATTACAAAGTCCACCTGGAGTAATCTTAAAGTGGGGTTGTAAAACTCATGGCATCATGCCGTCATCACATGATGAATTGGGACTTTTCGCCCCTTTGCCAAAATGATTAGCGTGTGACACATCCTGCCCGTGGGCCAGGAGTTTGACAGCCCTGCCTTAGAGAAACCAATAAAAGGATATTTGTAGCTCAGGGTTGAAATAATGGTCCTTGGTGCTCTCTGAACTTGCTTGTTTTCTTGCAGACTTTTCATTACCTTAACTAGGTAACATCATCAGTGCTAGTAAGGAGTGTTGTTTGCTGTCAGTTTATATTCTGGTGACTTGCCTATCTGTGTGGATGGGGTTGGTTTTAGAGATCCTTTGGTTGGGCTAGTTACTGATGGCTCTTTGGCAGTTTCTTGATTGGGATATTACTCACTTGACTGTTGGTCTGAAGTTAACCTTGGAGTTAATTTGGGTGCTGATTACTGGTGGGAGGGATTGGAATTCCCCCCCCCTCTTTTGGGCTGGTTGATTATCTCTTTTGCATAGTCTATAGATGTTGTTAATGCCTATATGTGCCTACTGATGGCTGATTTGCCAGAGTCAGAGGTGGGTTCCCACTGGTTCTATCCGGTTCTATAGAGTAGGTAGTAACTCCGCAGGGATGTCACGGAGCCAGTTCTGTCAGTGGCTCCGTGGGTGCCGCCATCTTGGAAGCTAGTTTTTGACTGCCGCGCGTGTGCTCACTTGCGCACTTTGCTCAAGGCGCAACCCTGAGCGAACCGTCAGTAAGAAAGTTCAGAACCCACCTCTGGCCAGAGTGCCAGGCTTCTGGAAATTCCCTGATATTTTTTGGATGGTCTAGGATTGTCACATTTTCCCAACTGAAACTATGGTTAAGTCTGTCTATATGTTGTGAAATTCAAGAATGTCCATCACATCTTCTGATGTGCCAGTTAGTGTTCACCGATGCGTTCTGCCTGTTGGTCCTACATCATGGTTGTTTCAGTTCTTATATTGTATATGGTAAATGACTCCTTCTGAGGTTGCTGGGTTTTTTGGTCTGCTTAGGATGTTTTGAAGGGCTTTAGTTGGTTTGTGTGCTAGACTGATTCCATGTGGTTGTAGTAATCGATTTATGGTTTCTGAGATATGCTTCATGTATGGCAGTGTCATTCTTTTTAGGGTTTGTGTTGGTTGTGCTGTATCGGGTTCAATGGTCAGGGATTTTTTTTGATAAAGTTATATAGGTATCCATTTTGTTGGAGTGTGTTGTATAGATGAGAAACAACAGTGGCTGAGATTAAAAAAAAAAATTGTGCATGTTTATTCCTGAGCTATTTTCTCCATTGTTACTTTAGAGAAAAAAGACTTACCTACTGCAGGTATGGAATGGGAATGAAATGAGACCAAGGAGGAGGAAGGAAAAATCCATTTTCAGGAAATCTTGGCTTTACTACAAGTAGTCCTCGACTTATGACTACAATTGAGTCAGAATTTATGTTGCTAAGTGAGAAATTTGTTAAGTGAGTTTTGTCCCTTTTAATGATTTCTCTTGCCACATTTGTTAAGTGAATCACTGCAGTTGTTAAATTAGTAAAGCGGTCGTTAAGTGAATGTGGCTTCCACCGTTGACTCTATTTGTCAGAAGGTTGCAAACGTTGATCCCATGACCCCTGGACATTGCAACCGTCATAACTATGAACCAGTTGTCGAGCATCCAAATGTAAATCATGTGACCATGCAACGGTCATAAGTGTGAAAAATAATCATAAGTCACTTTTTTCAGTCTGGTTGTAACTTTAAACGGTCACTAAAGGAACTGTTGTAACTCAAGGACTACCTAACTAAGGAGAACAAACCACTAGAGAAGACATGTTGCTTGTTTTAATCTTGTAAGCAACCCAGAGTCATTTGTATAAAATGGGCAGCTGTATACAGTAAATCAAATAAACCAAGCACAAATACTTGGTGCAAATCAATCAATCAATCAATCAATCAATCAATCAATCAATCCATCAGGCACACAAACTGTGCACATAAATCAAATAAACGAGGCACACAAAGTTGGCACATACCTTCCAACTAGCTGAGAGTGACTGCTTGCTAAAGAGCTGGCTAGCTGTCCTGCAGTTCCTAGGCAGTGGAGTTATCAAGGAAAAGGAGGAAGGAGTGGCCTGAATTGATATCAGCAATTGCTGGCTTGTCAATGCTAGAAGGCTCGGGAGAGTTTGGAGATTGGATGGCTGCAAAACGTTTGGGAGGGCTGATAGTCTCTGGGACCAATGAGATGTTTAATTATCAACCTCAGAACTCAGTACAGTGTTTCATTGTCGAGAAGAGTTTAAGCACTGACACTGCAAAAGTTTTGTCTTATTGCTCCGCTAGGCTAAAAATGAAATCCAGGAGGGACATTTCTCCATGTTTTCCACAGAAGATTTATCAACGGAAATAAAAAATGAAAGGTCTATCTTGATATTTATATCACTTATTGTGAAAGTCCCGATTATTAGTATCTTTCAGGTCAGTTTTTGATACCCGGTGATCAGAGGTGGGTTCTGAATCTTTTTACTGCGGGTTCGCTCAGGGTGCGTGCAAAGTGCGCGAGCGCGTGCATGCACGGAAGTCAAAAACTAGCTTCTGACAAGGGAAGGAAGAAAGGGAGGGGAGAGGAGAGGGGGAAGTAAGTAGGAAGGAAGGAGGAAGCAGAGGAGGAGTGGTGGAAGGAAAGGGAGGAGGAGAGAGGGGAAGTAGGGAAGGAAGAGTAGAAGGGCTGCAGCATGTGGAAGGTGGGGATGGTATGAAAGGAACCTTGAAAGGATATAAAGGAAATGAAAAATGTGATTTATGGAGGAAAATACCATTATGAAATGATTATATGTGTAGAAATTTATATGTAAAGATGAAATGTGGAATTATATGTATGGATAATTTTTAAAAATTCACAGAAAAAAAAAGATTTAATGAAGGTCATTAATGACTTTGAACAGTCCAATGCTAGAAGAAATTGTTGAAAGTACCTTGGACAGCAAGAGAAAACAAACTGTTTAATACTAAATGGAGTAAAACACACCACTCACTCAAAGTGCTAATAATGAAGTTAAAGCTTAAATATTGGATTTTGGATAACACTCTAGTACTTGGATAAATAAAAGGTAATAAAAAAGTGACTGGCAGAAGTAAGGGTGGGTGGATACTAATTCCACAAGCATGAAGTTACAAACAGTTACTGACAGGTTTAGTGAATCACTATCCATCAGAGCACAAAGAATCAGAAGCAACTGAATGACTCAACAGTGATGAGGAAAAAAGCTCAATCATATTCTCTAGTGAAAAGAAATATGCCAGGAGGAAATATATAATCTCATACCATGATTCAGAACACATGAAGGAAAGGAACAGCTTAGATCTTTTTGATCTAGCGAATCAGAAAAAAAGTAAAGATGCAGACAATAATTCAACATATAATGCCGCTAAATGCTGAGCTGCAGTAAATTAGCCCCTTATTGCCTTTTCTGCCTAAGAGCATCATTTCCCATGGTATCAAAAGCAAAAAAAGATTCCTTCTTCTATTGCATGAAATTCATTAACTAGGTACCCTGACATTTTACCTGGTAACTTTTCCATGTCCCACATGAGTGCTGTTGTTTCAGTTGACTGCCATTTATTCTTGGAACAAGCTTTGTAAAAATAGGTTACACATTGTACATAGGAAGACCAAAAATATAATAGGATATTCCACATACCCTGTCACTCCTAGTTTTATTATTCCATTCACCCATATAAGCAATGGGCAAAAGGGAATGCCTAAGAATTTCCCCCCCAATTGTTAGAGCCTTTCCTGATAGTTGCTGAAAATTATTTATCTGTATTCTGCTAACAGAAAGGGAAGGGAAGGGTCAGCTCTTCAAAGTAGGCCAAGTCAGGAAATAAATTCTACAAAGACTGCTGAAATTCTACTTTCTTGTTGCAAACTATAATAATAGAATCTTCAAAACCTGGCAGATATCCGTCCTCCCCCTTATGCCAAAGGGAATCAATACAGGGCATTCTAGGATTTCTTTCATACTCCATCGTCCCTTCCAGGGTTAACCTGGTTTTTACAGAATATCTGTTGAATACTTTCCTCAGGGCGCTTCCTTAATCTTCAAGGGAAGGGAAGAAGAAGGGTTTGGATATAATAGAAAGGTGAATGACTAATATAAAAACCTTAAATTGATATTTCCATGTAGTAAAAGTAAACAAAGACAAAATCAATAAAATGTTCAAAAAGAGAAAATATTAAGAAATATTATTTGTATTCTAAAGTTCAGAAGAATGTGACATAAAAAGAAAGTTTAAAGAGGTTAGAAGTTTAAAGAAGGAAATATAATACATGAAGTGGTGTATGGAAGTGAGGATGATATGCAAGAATATTAAGGTCTGAAGAGGTATAGATAATTGTGTTGGTATAAACCAATTTTCTTTTTTTCTTATATCATACCTTTAATTACTTTGGACTACTGTTTGTTAATCCTTTTTCTGCATAACATTACTTGTTCCTAGTAGCAGTTGAGTATATGTGTAATACAGGGGTGGGTTTATTTACCTTCCTTACCAGTTCAGAGAAAATTTTGTGCATGTACAGAGGGTTGTTTTTCGGCCGATTTGAAGCCGAAGAACCGATTTTGAGCCAGAGAACGGGTTTGGGGGCATGTCCAGCCAGCTGTCACTGCCAGTTTGGCAAGGGGGGGAATTCCCACTACCAATTCTAATGAACCGGACCCAACTGGCAAGAACCCACCTCTGCTGTAATAGCATGTAAAATATATATATATGTAATTATGGTATATTTTTACATACCATATAACTACACTTGCTTCACAGAATACAGGCTTATAAAAAGACTTGCATATTTGGATGACACACATTGACCTGCAGGAAATGTTAATGTCCACAAATTACTTCAAGAGAAATTAGAAATCAGGGGAAGTTTGTATCGTCTCTAAATTAGGTCATAATTTGCAAACAGATGTGTTCTGTAAAGGTGATCTTCAAAACAAACAAACAGAACAAGTCAAACAAGATACTCAGGTGTGTAACTTTCTGATTTAAATTTACATGTTGATTGGTTAGAAATAGGTCAAAGATGCCATCCAGTTTTACAAAGATAAGGGAGCTGATTAAAATAGGTGACTTTACATAGCATTTGTTCTTTTGAAAAGGAGCTGGAGGAGATGCATTGTCAGAAGGTAATGGCTACAGCTATTTCGGGACACTTGAAATGATGAATTAAATAACAAGCATGGGAGGGGGGGAGGAAGTCTTTCATCCAAAGAGATTATACCTTCCAAATATAATATCTTTACATTATTCTCTTTACTTTGATTATTTCAAAGTGACCTATTAAAACTATACATATGGCTGCTCAAGTTATATCTCTTTTTCAAATAGTTTAGCTTACTTCTTAATGGACGGATGCATCACAAACATATATGACATGCTTCAGTTTCCTGAATTAAAAAGGAGGCATTTTGGCCATGATAGTGACAAACTAAATAATTTGCTATGCCAAGTGAAGAAAATCAAACACTTATTCTTTGCTGTGTAGGAAAAAAAACATCTTTAGGTTTTTCAATCAGAGGTGATTAAATAGTGCTGGTAGGTATCATGATTAAGCCAAAGTGGAAGTGGACATTTCAGTTCAGAAATATCCATAGGGCAGGCTAGTGGGATAGACAGGATTATCTACCATTAAGCTGGTGGATGAGGAGGAAAATGACACAGGAAAAAATATGCAAGCACCTGAACCACAAATTCCCTAACCACATCTACTTTGACCTCAGCCTCTTAACTTCAGGAAAGTTACAGGATAAAATAAAAGGAGGGGACACCTCTGATATCAGCAATAAAAAGACTACCGTAGTTATTTCTTGCTATTAATAACCTCTAACTTTATATCCCACTGGCCCCTGACCATCTGCAGAGGAAATTCTGTTCTCTGGGTGATGTCTATCCATCAAAAGACTATCAGCACTCCTTGCAGCAATGCAATGAGACATACAGTACATACAAGTATACAGACACAGACACAAAAGCATCTTCCCCCAGCCTGGATCACTAATCTATATATCCCAAAGGTGCTTTTCAAAAGGTAACTGGACTTTTTGTTTTTTTCCTTTAAGACATTTCACTTCTCATCCAAGAAGCTTCTTCATTTCTTCACTGAAGCTTTATTTCAAAACTGAAGACACTTACTTGGATGAGAAATGAAATGTCTTCAAGGAAACAACAGAAAGTCCAATTGCCTTTTGAAAAGCACTTTTGGGATATCCATGACCTGGATGTCTAAGAATCTCCCTAACCTCCTATATCTTCCTACTCTACAAAAATAATACTGTCTTACACACAAACACTTACCAAAATAACACATATTCAAATATACTGTTTATACAAGCTCTCACTTGTAACAGCACTACTAGTAATCATAATATAAAACACTGTCACACATGTGGGGCAAGGAAATATGTATAATATATGACTAGACTATTCAAGGAAGGAATAATAGAATTACTCACATGAATGGCGAGCCAGATGGTTAAAATTAAGTGGCTGCCAATATTCTTTGAAGGCTGAAATTTTGTTGAAGATCACAGTTTTGTAAAAATATGTATAAGCAACGAAATAATAGGGAAGTTTAATAGAAATAAGATGCTTGCTTTTGTGGAATACACTGCCCATTCATCTACACATTGGATTTTCAATGGCTTTGTGAGGGAAGTTTTGTGTGGATGCAATTTTGTAACTCTTATATTTTATTCCTTCCACATCAAATTATCTTTTATAATTTCACTGATTCACCAAACGCTTGCATTGCATCAAAATTTATATACTCCCCAAAAAGGTTTTGTGCTGTTGGACATAATGAGCCAGAACACATATACAAGATAGATTGTTTATATACATTTAAGACAAAATGCATGGCGTTCTGCATTCTCCTTTGCTTTGCACTGATATCTGCAGTGTAGATTAAACAAAATAAATTTCTTCCTTTATTTGCTTCATTTAACTTAATAAAAATAAGAGCAATCCATGGAACTAGATAAAACACTAATGGGACAATATAGCTTATATGGAAATAGACCGCTGAAAGATCAGAAAAATGGTATCACTTGCAGTGAGTTTTACACATTACATAAACTTGTTTTATGTAATGAGTTGAAAGTAAGAATACACGATTAACTAATAATAAGTAATCTATCTTAAATAATCATATGAAAGGCCACACAACAAGGTACTAATATATCTGACTGGCACAAGGAAGATACTTTTTTTTTCAGGCTACATGCACTGTATCAGGGACCCAGCTGATCAAGATACTAAAAGATACAGTTGTATGTATGAAGAATGTCCTTCTTCTGCAAACTAAGGTCATTTGAGCAGTATTGCCTCTGGGAAGAAATTGTCAGAAATTGTCACATGATAAATTTCCCGACTTTGTAAAATCTGAATAGGAATAGATTCTTTTAGCGATTTCATATTAAAAGCTCACATCACAATAGATGATTAGATGCTGTGATGTGGTATTCTAATTTGAGATCTCTAAAAGAACCCAAAGTGGAAAATAAGCGATACTCTCTGACAATTAGACTGTAGTGGAACTCTAGGGAAATCAGGTCCCTATTCTGCGGCTTTCTCAGCATAACAATTAATCCAGGCCTGTTTCCATCATTAATAACTTACAGTTGATTCACTTTACATAAGACAATTAATTGGCTTAAATATCTTTCTTCTCTTTCTCTCTCTTTTTCTTCACTCTCTTAGATTGACAATTTGAAACTTCCCTGCAACATTTTACCTTCAAAATCCTGGAAAGACTTAAGGGTATGACTTCTAATTTTATTTCATGCTTCTCGGTGTTAACAGCCTAGATCTTTCTTTGAGGGTTTTTCATGAAAATATACGGTTTCTAGAAATCACGAACATAATGGGGCTTCTTTAATGGTTTCTGATACTGCCAAAAGAAGCAAGATTTTTAACTTTATATTATTTAGGCCCCATTTAGCCACATTCTGACTTGTTATCATCAATATCTTTGCAAAGCAATCTTACAAAGGCAATACTACCAGCCAAGGCTACAGCATTGCCCTAATCACAGTCTTGCTTCTGTAAACCATAATTTATTGAAGAACATAGGCAGGATTTGTTTAGAGTGAAAGAGTAAGTTGCCATTAGACAAAATCACTAACTCCAGTCTAATACAAACAAACAATCATCAAGCTAGACTAGAGCGGATATCTTAGGATGCTTAGGAAATATTGATTTATAAGCTATATTGCTATGATTATATTCCACATATTCTAGCTATTTATTTATGAAATATCAGAATTCTTCAGAAATCCAAATTTGAAATTTGACGACTACCAGATACAATAGTGGTTCATATGAACACTTCACTGTACTACCATGTTCATATTTAATTATCCGACTAGGGATATAATGCATTCACTTTGTGAGTCCAAAGAGTGATGCGGTCGGTTTTACACCATACTTGCTTCACCACAATTTATTTGGGTATATTAACACAATATGCTAAGTATTAAACCACAGCTTAGAAACCAAAATGGGTGAGTTTGTTGACCATGCAGATACAAAATAAATCACTCTGAACAAATCCATCCTGTACACATTTCTCTTCAAAAGGAATATCTAGAACTTTCCATATCACATCCTTCTTTATATAGACAGCAGAGGGCTATACACCTGTCAGCCCTTCAACCATGCATTCTATATACCTAGTTAGATGAGGCAAATAATTTTTATGCTCAGGATATTGGCTCAAGGCCTAACAACTTCAGTAACTAATTATAAACCTGCATAGGAATCAATTAGGCCCCAGTAAACAAGAAGGAAGATGTAACTCTCATTTCCTGCATCACTACTGCAAGAGAGGGGGGGGGAAATCACCTGTTGTTACCCTATCATTATTCTCCAATAGAAGCTCTCACCAACACCAATGGTAATTATTTTTTATCCAGTAATACTGGAAGAAAGGGTCAGGTTTTTTTGTTTGTTTGTTCTACTCATAGCAGGGAATGATGTGAGAGAAACTCTCCCCCTGGATGTTGAGGTTTTAATGATATTCCAATCTGTGCACGTAATTGTGCTGGGGGGGGGGAGATGCGCCTGTTTTTAGTGGGAGAAAGAGAAAATATTATAGGATTCCAAAAAACATACTTAATGTGTGGGTAGTTTGGTTTTTGTTTCCATGCCTATAAAAACAGGCTCTTCTTTTTTTTCGGGGTTGTTTAATTTGAAACCTCAAGTGTGACGCTTCTTATCCACTTAATTCTGCTATTCCTACTATAGTGAAAAATGAAGGGGATATTAATGAGCTTAGTATAATTGGTATGTAAATAATACAAATATGTAAATGACACAACTCTTGTACCTCTATTTAGGCTAATATTTTCTCAAAAAGACAATAAAGTTCCCCCCTTTTTTTCTCCAAGGTTTGGTGGGAAGGGGGATTAATTATGAACTGAGTGCTTTGATCAGACATATAGACTGTGTAGAAAAAGTTTTGATTATTTATAAAACTTGATTCAGCATAGGCACATAAATCAGAAAGCTTCCTTGATGAATTATTGTATGAAGTATGATACTCTGGAGCTAAGAAAGAAAGGTAGAGCGTCTGATTATAATTTTTACGAGCTAAACATAAAAATAATGACATGTTTGGGTGATCAAAGTTATCAGTATCTCACTGATTATCATCTTATCTTGTTCTTATCAGCTTAGTATTAGTTTACTTTCCTTGAGGAAACGTATGACTTTATGGATGATCTTTTTTCTTCTTCATATTCAGAACAGTTTTTAGTCATTGCCATCCATTGAGCCTCATGACTGGGCTGAAATCTGAACAAGACTGTAACATATATATTACATTTCACTTGTCTGGACTAGATATTTTACCTTTAGCATAGTTCTGACCAGATTGCTGAGTTGATTTTAAAGAACCTCTGAAAGCTACAATAGGCACTTTAATGTATCATACGATTTGAGTACTAATATCAAGAGACATATTACACAGGAAAAAAGAGCCCTTATTTTAGATTGAAGACTTCATTAGTCTTTATATTGCTAAATATAGCATTGTACTTCCTATATCGACCATTTAGAGATATTGCTCTACAATATATATGCATAATAGCAATACTGAAAATAATATCCACCCAGCATGACTTTGGTTCTTAGTGTTATGGCACAAATTAAATATTGGCAGAAGATGTTATGCAGAAACCTTGCATTTTTTTAAATATACAATACTTTTCTTCAGCTATGAATAAACCAAATTCTTTTGTCAACTCAATATTGTCAAAACTTTAGCAACTGACCCTCTAATCATGAGAATAATAATAATCAATATAGCCTTTTAAGGACTATTGAAATAATAGGAAATGCTTCAAATAGTGAAATATACTAAGTTAATAATAACAAAATGCTATGGATTCAATGCTAATTTCATGTGTATTAGTTATTATTTACACTTTTTATCCATATGTATATAAGTTCAGATCAACTTATTACAATATTTTGAATTTACTCAATTGATACTACATGTAGGAAAATAAAATGAATGCTGGAATCCATGCTATTTGGGATTTTCCAATGTTGCTTTCAAATGTATAAAAGAAAAAAAACATATAGTGGAAAATACAATGTAAGTAAGTGTGTGTGTGTGCGTGTGTGTATACACATCAGAGGTGGGTTCTTACCGGTTCTATCTGGTTCTATAGAGTAGGTAGTAACTCTGCGATGATGTCGTGGAGCCAGTTCTGTCGGTGGCTCGTGGGTGCCATCATCTTGGATTTTGTTAGTTTTTGACTGTCGCGCATGCACTCAAGGCGCAACGCAGAGCAAACTGGCAGTAAGAAGATTCAGAACCCGCCTATGATACACACACACGTGTGTGTGTGTGTATAAGTATGTGTCTCTGTGTGTGTACACACACACACACACACTATGATAGGAGCCATGAAGTAAAAAACTCACTGTATCATGGAAATGTAAAAATGAATATATTACTGAAAGTACATTTAAAACAAAGACAAAACAATTAACTTCCTCCCCAAATCAATACAATACCAATCAAGTATTGAGAGTAATATAATCCAGTTGGCAGAAAGGATACAAATGAATCTAAAGATGCACAAGTCAAGATCCAACCCATGTAACAAAATTTTCCTTCAGTAAGTTCCAATACAAATAAATGTGTTAGAAGAGAAATGATCACTCAAGTACAGGATACATGTCTTGCATACACAAGGCTCAAGGTCAATGCCTTGGAAAGTCCAGCTTAAAAGAGGAGGTAGTAGGTGATGAGAAAGACTTCAAGAAGTTGTCAGACTGCTGCCAATCCAAGTTGACATAGCTGACCTACATTATTTTCTCACTTGGTACAGATGTTTAATTCTTATGAAATTTACAATAAGTTTTCTATACCTTAGAAGTTTAGAATGATGCAACTTGGTAATTTATGATGGTAGTATAACACTTTTATTCCAGGATGAGAGAGAGGGAGAGAGAGAGGGAGAGGGAGGGAGAGGGGAGGGAGGGAAGGAGAGAGAGAGAGAGAGAGAGAGAGAGAGAGAGAGAGAGAGAGAGAGAGAGAGTAGGATCCTAAACCATAAATTTAAGAGATAATAAGAATTCAGTCACCTACTTCCATCTTTCTTTTTAAGGCAATCTCTAAAGAAAGAGGCACTTACCTAGTTCAAGTTCTATGTACTACATGTGTAGCTGTTGAAAGCACTGTGAATTGTGCAGAGTATAAATATTTGGTACAGCATATGAGTTAAATAAGGTTTGAACTGTGAAGTCTCTAATTTAAATCCAATCTCAGCTACAAAGTCAGAAATTTTGCTTTCTTTTTTCTTTTCTTTTCCCAAAAAATGTAATTGATTTTGCTTTATCTACCATACCCCTTTCTCCCTACAGCACAAATATGATAATATACTGAAATTCTCTTCAAGACACTTGTATATGTGCCATATACAAATGCTGTGAACTGTTGCCCCAGTTAATCCTTTTTAATTGACCTTGCAAAAACATCCATAACAGTACAGTGGAGTATTACATTATTATTATTCTAATTTATTTTATTATATTTCAGACCAGTTTTTGAACACACTTTGTGAAAGTTTTCACATTAAAGGAACCAAAAGTGAAGACAGAAGACACTACACATGTACTCACTTCTGTTTTCACAAACTTCTTAAAGAGTCTTCACTTTTCCAGCTTATGGTTTTGTTAACTTGTAGAGAGATTTAGGTCAAGAAAACAAGGCTGAATCCATTTGGGAATCTGATACTCTTGCCATGCTTAGGCTAGTTAACCAAGAGTAGTTTTAGATGGCAGCATCTGAAGACTTTTATTTAAAAGGTTGCTAATCTTTTAAGCCACGCTGCTTTCATCTACTTTATATCCTTCTCCAATAAAATACCTCAACCGTCAGTTTAGTTTTCTCTCTTTTAGCGTGCTACTGTTCTCTCTTTGTTCTACCAGTTCCCGACCTTTTAATCAAAATGACTATTCATGTCACACTTTATTACTGCTGACAGCTACAGATTTCATTTCCTTAACACATCACAAGCAATTCTTTCCCTCACACCCCCACTGAAATTCAGCTGTTAATCTTGCAAGAGGCAACCATTACATGCCAGAGTTTATGTTTAAGCATCCTCATATATATCCCTGTGTGTGTGTGTGTGTGTGTGTATACCCATATATATATATGTTCATTTAAGATTTATTATTTGTGTGTGAGTGTGTATATGTGCATACACACATTATTTCTAACATGAAATACTGAATAAATACTCCCATATCAACTTTAATAATCACTGCTTGCCATTGTTGTAAAGCTCTGATTATAATTTTTTTAATTAATCTAACTATGCTTTATAATAATAATAAACAACAGTGCTATGCCTTTTGCATGCTTCATTCATATACTGTATCTATATAGATCTCTGTAGACAATCCAAACAGTTCAATGGGATGCTGAAGATTTCAGATCAGGAAATGTTTCTCTTCTCTAAGAAGAGTTTGCCCTTTTACAGGTTAAAAAACAATGAAGCAGACATTCTCTTGAGACAATAGTTATATTTTGGAATACTTCTTTCTAAACTCAGTTTCTCCATCCCTCCAGCTCTCTCTCTCTCTCTCTCCTCATACAACAAACGGACGGAGCTGCTGCACTGCAGAATGTCAGTTTACTCATTTAGAACTTTCAATGCAGAAATACAGAGTGATGCAGTCAACGCGGCACTTACCTTAATTGAAAATCCTTTCTTTTGACAAAGTGAACAGAAGGAGGCAAGTTCAGCCGTTATTTAGAGAGCAATCTAAGTTTTCAATCAGCACCCTTCAGGTTAAGAAACATCCTGGGCTGTCGTTTGCTCTTGACGTTGAACTCTTCACTGTCTAGAGAGAAAAAAAAACCGGGAGAGAAGGAAAGATCAGCTGGAATCCTCCGGAGAGATCCTGAGTAAAGTGAGAGTAGAGAAACCCCGTGGCTTAAAAGGAGGATGTTCAACAAAACATCTTGGGTCTGAAGAATCCTGTGGCTGCTGCGAGAGGTTTTTATCATGTCCCTTGAGCCGGAGAATGATCGCTGACCTGATTAACACACAGCACACTCCTTACACATAGAGAAAGCACTGGGAGGATTCCTGGTCCACCAGGGAGTCGCAAAAGACACCGAGGCCACTTGGGAATGTCATCTCATGCAGATTAATAGATGTGCTGCTCCAGCTGAGGTTGTAATTTGCAAGGTGGGTAATGCACAGCGCAAAGCAATTTAATGATTTCAAAAGGAAATGTGTTTCTGCAATGCTCCTTTTTCTAAGGTGCGTCAGCATTCCAAACAGGTTATGACTGATTAATTAAAGCAGATGGATGGAGCTGATTTCATGATAGGATGCTCAGCATAAAGAAAACACAGGGAGCTGAAGGGTGAGGTGGGAACTCTGATTTCAGCTTAACAGAAACAAAATTATTTTGGTGGGCAAACCTCCCAGATGGCAATTTACTATTGTTGGGTAGGAGGGGAGTAGTTTTGCATGGCACATTTGTTAGTGGGAGTAAGCCATTAGATGTGCAAAGTTATATTCCATGACAGAAACACTCCCTTTATACAAGGTTACCAAATGGGCAGCCAATTTTATAAATGCACAATGGAGTTTCCTGATGTTTTTTAAAAAAGATGTCCAAGAAAAAAAAAGAAGGCAGCTTATACAGTACATCTGATATTTGTCCAACTATAAAACCATTGATCAATGGATGGATCAAATACTAGTCCAGTATTTAAGGTTTTTATTAACCTATTTGCTTTTGGTTACATTTGCATCTCAGCTTTCCATTAAATAATGCGCAAGGAATAGTAATAACTAAAAAAATGCACAATAAGAAATAGAAGAACACATGTCTTGCAGAGATAAGCTTCCAGGTTTTTTCCTAGGGAAGACACCTGTTGGCAGTCTTGAGGCTAGTTAAATCAATGGCGCAATTTTATGAAAGGACATATTTTGCATACTTGCATACTTGATTATAGCCTCCTATCCTGTAGAACATGTGAAACTGATTTCGTGATATCTGCATCAGATACAGTAGTTGATCTTTATAGGATCTGGCGTGCCATTGAATGGCAATAAGACATAAATTGCTCAATAAATTATCCACTATTGATGTAGGAGGGGCAAGACAATATCATTTAGATGTTCTGCCTCAAGGATCAGTATTTTGATGTCTCTCACATTCCTGATGTCTGGATTTTTACAACTTATACCACTACATTGAGGCTAGGTAACTGGCTTATGCTCGTACCTAACTCCTCTATTTGATACCCATAGATTCTTGCAGCCAGGACCAACAAAAATAGAGGCATGCAACTTGTTTCAGAGATTGGAGGGAAGAAAATTATTGGAAACGGTTGTGGTAGGGAAAGCATCCCTATTCCTAAATAAACAAATGGTATGTGCGCATCACCTGAATTTTGCAGGACTGAAAAGAAAGAGGCTATTATTCTTACCATTAATATTGGATGACAACATGATACAACAAAAGGGAGAAGCTATAACACATTAAGTAAACAGGTCATTATTGAATTCCCAGACTATTTCAAAATATTTGAGAGAAGCTATCTGCCAGCCTGACTGGTTAGTTGACTTACACCACACTGCCCCCTGCCCCTACACACATTTGAACTGAATAGTTTCCCTAATCACAAAAGTGTTTAGGAAAACAAAATCAAGTGTTGTTATACAACATTAAAAATAAAACATACATGCTACTTTAACATGTCTACCTACCTATATTATACTGACTGACTGTACTTTTAGGAGTCTTTTCTTACAATGAGGTCATTGGCATGAATTATTTCCCCATTATCATATATAAACCTATCCTTACAAACATTCTGTAAAGTAGATTTGGTGGGAAAAAGTGAATTGGCAGAAAATTACCCACTAAGTTTTAAATTCGGTCCTTGACTTACAAACCGACTAAATGTAAAAATGCACTCAAAATGTCTGTTTATTGGCGAAGTTAAAGAAGCTACAAAACAACCAACAATTTCAGCGAGTTGGAAACTGGATCAGATAGCAAGCCTTATTCAATCACAGAATTCATAAAGGAAATGAATGTTACAGTCGGAGCAAAAACCAAATATTAAGAAAGTGTTTCCAGAGCAAAAAAAGAATCCAGAGTACAAGACAGGCAATAGATCAGTCTAAAGCAGTTGTTCCAATAGTTCCTTAGTATATGGGCATTTTAAAATCCATAACTCTTAGAACAACTAAGTAAAAGTGGACTACAAGGTATACATATCTGAAGTATGACTTCTTTATAGAAGAGGAATCTGATTTATCCTGGATTCCATAACATCCTCATGAATGCTTTGATGATGCAGGGTTTACTATTCTTGCATCAACATGTTGATTTATTCACCCACTATATTGGGTAGATGGAACTGTCTGAAACAATATTTGGGGAAATCCTCTGAATTCTCTTAAATTCTCTTGAATAGAAAAGATTGGGGACATGAGAGAAGTTTGTGTGGTTTGAATATTAATAAAAAATTATCTTGTTTACATTTTATGAACAATATGCAAATACTACTACTACTACTACTACTACTACTACTACTACTACTACTACTACTACAGTCCTTCAATGTTGACCTGCAGTAATTTAATAAAAATACTCAAGTCCCCTCAGCTTGAACTTAAATATAGTCACAATGAGTGACTTGGGAACTGAAAAAGATATACTTGCAAACTGTAGATTAACCAACTGTTTTTTGGCACTCAAATACAGGAAAAATGCAAATAGGTAGTCTTTGACATATGACCATTTGTTCAGCAATCTTTCAAAGTTACGGTGGCAGTGAATGTTCCCAAAGTAATGGCAGTTAAGTGCTACTGCAATCTTGTGATCAGAATTCAGGCAGTTGGCAGTACTTTTGCCCTTATGACCTCAGGCTTCAACTCTTCCCATCTTCCTATCTCCCCTATCTATACTCCTTTATACTCCTGCATTCTGCAGCTGCTTTCATCGTGCAAGCTGGCTTTCTTCTCCAGATTGTGCAAGGTGGTTTCCTTGCAAGACCTGGACAAAATGGCCTCGTATGGCCAGCAACTGACTTGGGAAGGATGGGCATGCCTCATCTGCATTTGGGGCAAGACACCAAAGGTCAATTGAGCTGGCAAAATAGAAGAGTCTTGGAATACAGGAAAAGCAGGGTATCTGGATTGGAGTGTATGGGGTTCTCTGGGAGCCTGCTTTATGTTGCACTGCTGGGTGTCAGCATTGCACCACATTTTTGCAGCAACTGAGGCTACCTGAGTTGATGGTTTTACACTATGCAGCTGCTTTGTGCTCTACTGGTGGCCCAGGTTGGTACTGGGCTTTGTTCTATGAAGGCTTTCATCTTGCACTGCAGTTCAAGGAATTCTTGCAGCACCAAAGCTTCAGTACACCCAGAAGTCTCTTTGTGCCATGCTGCTGGGCTGAACTGGAGCTGGCATTCATGCTATGCTAAGGATCAAGGTCTACTTAAACCCCAGAGCACACCCTGAACTATATACCATGTTTTCCTGAAAATACGACCTGTCCTGATAATAAGACCAACCCTGCTTTTTGGGGTGGGCGTAAATATATGCCCTCCCCCTAAAATAAGCACTCCTGAAGGGGTGGGCATGGCCAGCATAGCAGGCAACCCTTCCCTTCCCCGGTCAGCTAGGGGCAGCTGGGCTCCTTAAACTGGACCCGCGGATCAGCTGATCTGATCTGGAGCTGCCTCTCTATTCTTTCTCCCCCACCCAGTGTTTTTGGCACTCGCCTGCTTCCCATCCATTCCCCCTTGCCTAAAAACTCCCACCCCACTTGCAAGAGAGCAGCTGCCTGGCACCTCTTGCCATGTTGTGCCCACCCAGTGGACAACCCCCTCTCCACTGTGCATAACAAGTCTTGCAGAGTCCTGCTCCATGAGTGGCTCGTTCAGCATGAAGAACAGTGAGGGGCGGCGGCGGGACATCCAGTCCCACGCTCTCCATCTCCTGCACCCCCAAAATAATAAGCCTCCCCCAATAATAAGGCCAAGGCCATATACCAGGGGTCAAAAGAAAATAAGACCCTGTCTTATTTTCAGGTAAACATGGTACTTTGGAAACTGCTTGTGGCCCCACAAGGCAAGGAGCAGGGTGGCCAAAATGGCAGATTTAGTATGTGGCTGCAAGGAATTGAAAAGGAAACAATCCCTTATCTTACTGAGGCTCAAGTCTAGGAAGTGTCAAGTTGAGAATGGCTTGGATTGCGGTGGGTACTTATTTAACAACCTGCATTTTCCAAGAAACGATGAAAATAGAAAATGCTAGACTTTTCATTGCTAAATCATGCAGACAGATGACATCAAACACTATGATTGCATTGCTTAATAATGTAAATATCCTGTTGTGGTCATACATTGAAGGCTACCTATAGTGAGAATATGCTAATAGCAGCAGCAAACACAATTTCCTTAGATTTGGTTTAATTATCACATTGTATGGAGAAGAAGAAATCTAGTCAAGATAAAATCTGACCAAGGAGCTCTGTTTGTCTGAGTTTTTGGTCCCATATATTATTAACTAGGTTTGTCTATAATCCCTCTTCTGTTTTGATTAAGAGTATCTATCCTCTGCCTATGCACCAGGTGTTCCTCCATGAGAAAACCTTTGCAAATTGTGCTCTGTGATGTGTTGCCATTGTCCCATATCATGCCAATTGCCAGTTCCTAATTGCTGCCCCATATACAGGTTTGCCAAATTTATTTTGGACTATCAAACAGAATATTTGAGGGTAAAGATCCTTTGCAAACAGCAATGCCTGGGGAAACATTACACCAATCTTTGAACACGAACCAACTGCAATATATTTGGACCTAAAAAATTAAAAGAGAATCTACATTGTATCATCCCAGTATCCCTGTGGAATTTCCACCTTTTTCCAACTCAAATGTTTCCTAAACTTTACAATTACAGCCCAATGGAGCCTGGGGAAATATATCATTGAAAACTCATCCTCTTTCTATGTCCTTCTCTTACCATTTTTCCTCTTTCTTCTTCTTTTTATTTGAATGGGTATAACCTTTCTGTTAATTATTTTCTTTCCCTGGCAGTCAAGATTCTGACTGGATTATTTTACAGATGTTGAGTTAGGCAGTTGCCCTGGAGGTATCTAATTTTCGTCTCTTCATTGGGCTTCCCTTTTTTTTGTGTAGTGCCCTGAAGCAGAATTCCACATGGCAACTGAACAATTGCCCTTTTAAGTTAATTCCTTTCCATATAAAATTGTGGATAAACTAATTCCAGATGAAATTATTCACACACTTTAATTTGTTGATATGCTCTTTTTTGAACATAGTCAATAAACCCATTATTTAAATGAATGACTTAGCTGGGAGTTTAGGTAAATTTGCCAAATGTGTAGAATCAGCAAGATAACAATATGTAATTGAGAAGTTCAACAATTATTCACTAAGTACATTCAGAGTGCCATATAACAGTGCACATATACAAACTAATACACACAGAGAGAGGGGGAAGAAGGGAAAGAGAGAGAAGTGGGTAGCTCTATTTATATAAGGTCCAAAAATAATATATAAATAAAAGAATATAAGAATATAGCAAAAAATATTATAAGTACAATTATAAATTAACAGTCTTCCTAGTGTTACATCATAGCTCTCTTCTTTCTATACTCTATTATAATACACACAGACACAGACACACCAAAATATTCCATGACTTTTTCCCAATTGTTCATCAATCAGTCCCAAGAGGAAATGTTCTTTAAAATTATCTGAATCAGTGACTGTATTTAAACACAAAACTTTCTTGGTTGTTTTTTTTAACACATCCACCCAGCATGATCAATGTTCAATGATCAATTGAAAACAATCTTGTTTTCAAACTGTAACCCTTCTTTGGAGGGAGGAAGAAAGGATAGCAAACATTCACTAAGTTCAGAATTATCATCATCATCATCATCTCATCATCATCATACTCACAGAAGATGTGCATTTGTTTTAATCACTAGTCATGTTTTTAGATTAAAAGGTAACCAAAGAAAGCAGAATGCAGAAACTCAGGAATGGATTTACAATAACTATACTAGGATTTTTCTAATATGCATAACACATACAATTCATACGTTGAAATAAAGAAACTAATTTCAGAGAAATAACACATTTCTCAATTAAGACAATAATCTCAAGGCACTTGAGTTTCTCTTAAGGAAGACCTGATATGGGTAAGTCCAGATGGTATTTGGATCAAAATACATCTAATCTTTAAATTGCATAGTTCTCGAAACATTACACTGCATTGATAAAAATTACATACATAAAATTGTATTTTACCAAAAATTATATTAAGTAGATAAGCAAATAGCATAATGTGTTTTTATAATTGCAGGTTAAGAGAAACAAATAGATATTACTTGCAGATTAAGTCCATACAGAAAGTAACAAATCCTAACATGATCATACAAAATTTGTATGGATCATTCATAATTAAGATTTGGTCATACTTACAAATAACACAGAAATTGACAATTTAGTAATGATCAAATTAATTCATAGTTATTCTGAAGAGAGGAGAGAAGAGAAGAGAAGAGAAGAGAAGAAAGAGAAGAGAACAGAACAGAACAGAAGAGAAGAGGTCTTTCTAGTCCAACTCCCTAGTCAGGCAAGAAATCCTATGCCATTTCAGACAAATGGTTGTCCAATGTCTTCTTTAAAATCTCCAGTGTTGGAGCATTCACAACTTCTGGAGGCAAGTTGTTCCACTGATTAATTGTTCTAATTGTCAGGAAATTTC
>JANHFT010001770.1:152275-162912 GCA_032467955.1 Pseudoxenodon macrops | reverse complement strand
TGGCTGTGCACCGCCCTGAGTCTTTCGAGAGAAGGGCGGTATATAAATTTAATAAATAAATAAATAAATAAATAAATTCACTTAGGTGAGAACTTTCAGCTTGTTTTTCCTGCTTACCCATCTGGCATAGGGTGATTTTATTCGAAGGAGAACAATTCACCTTGAAAGACCATTTAAATTTTAACAATCCTAAAACACACACTTGCCTTACATCTCCAATTCCCGTTCCAAAGGTGGGTTTGTTTGTTTTTTGCATGCTGAATGCCAATGATCTTTTCTGGGGATTTTTAAATTAGTAGCCTTAACACCAATGTTTATGCCTTTAAATTACTAGTCTTAACGCCAACATTTATGCCTCCATGTTTAATATGTATTACCCCCAACTATGTCCCATTTCTTAATGATGGAGTCCCTCAGAGCATAGAAGCATCCTCTGAAGCTTTCTGTGAGGCTCTCTGTGTGTGAAACAAGTGGGCAGTCAAGAATTTTCTCACTTGAGAAAATGCTCCTGATTATAGCATACTCATGAAAGCAGGAAGTTGGTCAGTAGAGCTTCAAGGATAAGAAGCGAAGGAAGAAAAATAACCACCTCTAAGTCTTAATTTGCTCATTTCTAATTCCTAGTCAATGTAATATATGAAACTAGGATTTTGTGTATGACATAGATTTCACATTTCTGTAACAAAACACATCTCCCTTCATGTCCATAATTAAGATGTCCCCCTTGCAGATAGGATTGTTAGCTAGATCAGAGCATCCTTTGGTTTGCAGCAACCAAACACCAAAGGAATAGAAACCAATTTAGGATGGCAAAAATATTTTAGAGACCCTAAGAGACACACTTCAGACATGTTTAATTTTCTTTCTGCATGACTAGAGATTTCTTAAGTGTCTGCTCCTGACCTAAGTGTATTTCTCATTAGATCCTATTTGGATACTGAAATAACATTTTATTATTTGGAAGACTGAAAATATGCAGCAGGAGTTTAGCGCCATTCCTTTAAAAATACTTCAGCATTTTGACATCCTGAAAAACTGAATGCAGCTCATTGAAACTGTAAAAAACAAAATAAAAAACCCCCAAGGTTGCATTTAATGTGAATAATGTCAGGAAACCAAACTATTCATCATTCTTCACAAAGAGGTCATATCCTTATCTGTTTCTTTGAATTTGCAGGACACATCTATAGGGCAATGCTGTAAAGGAAAAATATTTCCATTTTAGCATTCAACTTATGTAACCTTTGGCAACATGTGTTATCAATGGCTCTTTGTTGATTTTTTTTAAACCGTAAGGATATACAGGGCATTGCTATAGCAACAGAGTCTGTCTTCTAACACCACCAAAGAGGTTATGAATAAAAGATGGGGGTCTGAAGACAACCAAATAGAAAAAAAGGAGTTTCAACCTTTGTGATACCTGACATTTGCAGTTATTTTATTATTTGGAGAAATAAAAAAATCTTAAGAGAAGATATTTCTTGATTAGAAAGTAGCACTAATTTATCTTTTTTCCAGGGAATACACACTTCATGTAGTTGGTCTTTGAAAATGGACAATAAAGCAGCAATGTTATATTTATTACTTTTCAGTAGATCTCATCCATGTGAGTGATGCTTATTTCAAATCATGTTGTGCTTTAATTATGATACAAATAAATTAAGAATCAAAAGAGTTATTGGTTGAATTAGAATTGTATCTCACCCAGGCTGCTTAAATCATAGTTTATTGAATAGACCATAGTGTATTGGCTTACACATAAAAAGAGAATAGCAGAAATAACAGAACAACCGAGTTGGAGGGTACCATAGAGGTCTTCTAGTCCAGTCCACTGTTCAAGCAGTAGACCTACAGTATACCATTTCAGACAAATGGTGGTCCTCTCTCTTCTTAAAAAAAATCCAGTGTTGGAGCACCCACAAACGTTTGGAGGCAAAGTTGTTATAAGTCACAATCACACAATTGAAAACAGACTGCTGGACTAAATGGGTTAAGGGTCCAATCCAGCAGCAGTACCCTGCTTATATTCAGATGTTCAAATAAATCACAATGTGGTTTCACTCAATGTGTAAATCTATTTAAAATAAGCAGGCCTGGATTTTGACAGCTTTTGGATTATAGCATCCATTATGATTAGTAGAAATAAAATACACACAAATACACAAAAGTGAGATAACTGTGTAGACAAAGAGTCAAACTCAGGTTGTCACATCATCATCATGTGATGTATCGGGATTTCCCCCCCGATAAGCCAGGCATGGGCGTGGCCAGCGTGTGCCGCATCTGCCCTGCAGGCCGGGAGTTTGACAGCCCTGGTGTAGACCAAAATTGAAAAATATAGAATTTATTTTAATATGTAAACTTGCAAAATTTAATATGCAAATGTGCAAAATATGGACAACTCTAGAAGTGTAAAATATGATGCCATTTTAACATCAGTAAAGTATACCAAGATCAATTCTTCTGAGACCAATTTTAAGCAAATCTACTCTATGCATTTTATTAAATATTACTTTGAAAAATAAAGCATTTTATTTGTTATGGTTACTGTTATGCCTGAATATCACTAAAGAACCAAAAGAAACATGCCATCTAGTTAACAGGCAGCTGTATTGGTCCTCTGCACTTCCCACAGAGGCTTCTTGGTTACTTGGGATGTCTGACCCTTCAAATAAACTACATGATGTGCGATTGTTAAGCCTTTGACATTTAAAATTGATTGTTTTCTCCTCTGCAGCAAATAGTCCATACAATCGTTATTGTAGGATTTGGACAATCAGTTCATAAATGTAGGACTTTCAGGTTCAGCGAACATCTTTACCAAAGGCACTTTTACTTTCCTTAAGAGTAAAGAATGACGGAACCAAACAAAAGAGAAGAAATTGACTGAAAAACCAGAACATTGTGTATCTTTCTATAAAATAAATTGGCAGTATGACTTTTCCCTTGCAGTTTAAAAGGGGAAGCAGGTCACAGATAAGATATAATAGTTTCCAAGTGTGTATTGCAGCTATGAGTAGCCTCTGAAATGCTGAAGGGTGAGCCATCAGTGAGATTGAGATAAAGGAGATGAATCTGGGAACTGCTTGCTACTCAACCCAGATCTTGCAACTCAACCCAGTGCTACTCAACCTTGGAAGGCATAATGGCAAGGGCCAGTATTATTATAGGCGTTCATTAATCATGTCTTGACAGCTTCATAAAATATAGAACAAGATAAAACACAGAACAAGGACTAAACCATCTATCATCTGTAGTACTCTGAGGCATTACATTGTACATAAATACCAATGAAACATCTTCCAGAATTTCCAGAAGTTTTTTCCCTGGCTTTTGAATAACAGCAATTTCGTTAGATTTCTTTGAAGGCAGTAGTGGCGGTTGTGACTATGATTCATCACACAGTTGCAGTGTTTAAACAGGATATGGTTTATCCGCTGACTGAGTCCTTACCAAGGACTTGAGATAGGTAGATACTGTGGGTTTATGATGTTAAAGGTATCATCACAAAATGTAAGCCTTTTCAAGTAAAGCTGCCTTTTGCAATTGACTCATGGTGATTTTCACAATGCTGATGGTGTTCAAGTGGTGTTCCAGTTGTTTGCATCCAAGTACCTAGTACTATTGGCCTGTGCTTTCTTTATTTTTAATAATAATATCTTTCCTGTAACATAATCTTCCATTTTTTTGTAGCCTCCCTGGCTTCCCTTGCTTCCTGATCTAAAAAAAATAATTTATTTCATGTTGTTTTCTTATCAAATTTAATCAAACCATAATAAGGTAGGGAAGTCACAGTTCAGTGAGGAGATAATTACACAACAAGAGATGGACATTTCATGGATTCCTTTCTTGGCCTTCATAAAAAGAAAGGTAAATGCAAGAACCTGTATCTTATTGACATTTGCCTGACATCTTCTTCTTCAGGGAAAAAAATGCAAAGCAACTTTTTTTTACATCACACCAAATGAACATAGTCAGAAAAGAAATGTGTACAAAATTTTCAATGGAGTCCATTTTCTGTGGAACACTAAATTTGGCAGTTTAGTTCAGTTTATTAGTATTCAGAACTTATTAAACCTATGTGTGAATAATTGATTGATGAAAGTAAAATTACACACATACACACACACACACACACACAGTATTTTTCGGAGTATAAGATGCACCTTAGTTTTTTGGGAGGAAAATAGGGGAAAAATCTGCCTATCAGGTATTCATCTGGCTAGCCTCCTTAGTCTGGTCAGCTTCAGCACATTATTTTATCCCCTGGTTAGGGCTGAAAAAAAAGATTCTAAAGCACAGCTGATAGAAGCAATGAAAAAAGGCTACAAATAAGTCTTTAATGTGCTGAGTTGCAATGAAAAAAGCCTGCAAAGATCACTTCAGTCTTCACTCGCCTCGTTAGGTCTGAAAAAAAGCTTTGAAAAAGCTACATTCAGAGTATACGACGCACCCAAATTATCAGCCTCTTTTAGGGGGGAAAAGTGTGTCTTATACTCCAAAAAATACGGTAATTGACTGTATCTCCCTGGCTTTTAAGCAAAATGCTTGGAATTTTCAAAAATAACATCCGGTTAACTAGGTCCCCATTAGGCATGAATGGTATGACTCTGGACACCAGAGTGAAAGAGGCTTTTGAGTTGTATCTTCATTCAATTTCTTATTTTGATTATGAAAGGGGCAAACTCTTTCCATTGCATTTCCAGAGGGAAACATTATATAACAATGAGGACTGAAAATCTTATGCGGGGTATTTAACGGCCGACAAGAAGACTTAACAAGGTGTTTGCTAGCTCAGATACACACCAGACGTCCAGCACTTGTGACAAAGAACAAAGTAGTAGAGGGCTTACTGACTTTTTATAGTAATTGCCTATCATTTGCTGTTAGAATGATAGAACAGAGGAATTTCTTTCCTCGTTCTTTTTTGCACATTTTATGGGTGGCAAGGAGAAAGATTTAATAAGACATCTAGGAAATGCAAGTGGTATATTAAATCTCATGAGACTTTTTCCTCCACTATTATTACAATGGTCCTCAGGTTATGACCACAATGGAGCCTGTTTATCACGGATGTAACGTGTGATGATCCTAAAGGGTATCCGTCATGTGACCGATCCAATGTTACAACTGTCTTGTGGCAGTTGTTCAGCAAATCGCCATGGTCGTTAAGTAAATCTGTAGTAGTTAAGCAAATCAATGGAGACAGCTTGATGGAAACTAGAAAGGAAATGCTGCAAACAGCATAAATGTGGCCTGTTTGTCAAGCCCCAGAAGTGTGGTCACACGATTTGGGGGGAACGACGTTTTGGATCTTTTAAACCAGTCGCAGGTACACCCCAGGTAGGTCTGCCGAAAGGTCAAACGGTTGCCAAGCAAGGTCTACCTGTACTTGTAATCGATCCTGATCGATCACATGATGCCAAGTAAAAGAGACATGCGAAAGGCTTTGGTGGTGGTGGGTCAAAATATTTTCCTCCCAATTTGATTACATTAGCTTGTACTCGAAACAAAAGCTCCTGTAATTCTCAGATTGTGGGTTGATCATGTGACCCTGGGGACACTGCAGCCGTCATAAATATGAACCAGTTGCCGGGCAACCGGATGTAAATCACGTGACCACGGGGATGCGACAACGCTCATAAGTGTGCAAAATGGTCACACAAGTCGTTTCTTAGTGGTGTTGTCACTTGTAACGGTCACTTGAACGAACTCTTGTAAGTTGAGGACTACCTCCAATTTACATACAGGATAAAATTTTGCCAGTGAGGCAACGGGAGGAGGGGGGTTGGTGTTTTCCAGGGTGTGGCCTCTTTCCAAACCAGAAATCTTCCTTTCCAAATTTATATTTGTGCCTGGCCTGACTCCCCGTTTTTTCTCTGTCCTTCCCACCCCGCTCCCCGAATGAGGAATTTAAACTTTTAATGTCGGGGTTGAAGGAGACAGTCCACGTTCCTGAGTGTCTACAAGGCTAGGGTTAAGTTTACGCCACACTGATTTAGTCAAAATACTTGCTTGAAAATATATTTTATTAAGTGTTATTTTTGAAAGCAGCCGTCCCTGCTTGTGTTCATAAACTGACTGGAATTCATTTTCTGTCAGGGGCTTCTTCTCCTCTCCCCCCCTTGCAGGAGGAAATTGATTGGAAAGGTGTATGTCAGAGATTAAAAGTCTTTTTCCTACTCAGCCTCTTAATCTGCCCTGCCATTCCTTTCAACTGGCCTGCTCCCAGGGTAAAGGAAGGGGGAGGTGTGTGTGTGTCAGGATACTATTTTGTTTGAATTCAGAAAAGGCATTGGAGGAGGAGGATGCCAAAAATGCTTCCATAACAAGACTTTTCAAAAATGCATGCATGTTTTTTTTCTTCTGCGAACTGGTTCTTCAAACTGGGTTAGGACAACACTCAATGTGCTTTTTTAGCTGCCTGTGTTGTCATGGAGTTAAGTTGGATCCTTCCTTCCTTCCTTCCTCCCATCTCATCTCATCTCATCTCATCTCAATGTGTTTGGTTTTAACCAACCATGAAAACTTGGGATAGTTTGAGATTTCTTGAAGTACCTTCCTTAAAGGTTTTTTTTAATCTTACCTTCATTATTTTGTCATAACTAACTCAAGGTGGCGAACATAAGTAATACTCCTGTTTTCCATAACACAACAACCTTGTGAGGGGGGGGGGGTTGGGCCAAGAGAGTGACTGGAAGACATTTCCCTATTATACATTATAGCCTTGACTATACATACGCACATTTGTTGGCAGGGTGATGCCTCTGCTTTTTAGTCTGCTGTCTAGACTTGCCATGGCTTTCCTCCCCAGGAGCAAGCGTCTTTTCATTTCTTGGCTGCAGTCCCCATCTGAGGTAATTCTGGAGCCCAGGAAAATAAAATCTGTCACTACCTCCATTTCTTCCCCATCAATCACTGGAGAAGAGCCTCATGCTGGGAAAGATGGAGGGCAAAAGAAGAAGGGGGCGACAGAGAAGGAGGTGGCTGGATGGAGTCACTGAAGCAATCGGCGTGAGCTTAAATGGACTCCAGAGGATGGTAGAGGATAGGAAGGCCTGGAGGAACATTGTCCATGGGGTCATGATGGGTCGGACACGACTTTGCAACTAACAATAACAAAGCTAGCTTGATGTTCCTCTGACCTACAAATTATGGGAACCACCAAATTGTGGGATTGCTTTAGTCCTTTAGTCCTATCCAGTTATACGGATGTTCATTCTATCAGGATGAGCATAATCTCTTGACATTCTCACTTCCTGGTCGACTTTTGCCCTTCTGTCAGGGATTAAGTTGTTCCCTTCGTTGGGACAATTCACCACTCTTCTGGCAAGGTTTCCTTCTGCGTCCATCAAAATTCTGGTCAGGACAGACAGAAGCAGCCATTTGCTTCTTGTAATGAAACTCCTGTCCCTCTACTCCAGCTATCAGAATTATGGTTCCTCTGTGGTTTCTATTCACACAACATATGGCACCGAAGAGTTTCCAAAATGGCCATTTTACCTAATTAAAACGCCTTCTCCCCTTCATGAAAATCAGAGTCGGTCCCATAACCAGTGTCCTGCCTTTACAGGAATGTAAGATGGATCAGGCCCTTGAGATGCTTAACCTGGTTGGGTAGAAACCTAAAGGTAAAGGTTCTCCTCGCACATATGTGCTAGTCGTTCCCGACTCTAGGGGGCAGTGCTCATCTCCGATTCAAAGCCAAAGAGCCAGCGCTGTCCGAGGAAATCTCCGTGGTCATGTGGCCGGCATGACTAAACACCGAAGGCGCACGGAACGCTGTTACCTTCCCACCAAAGGTGGTCCCTATTTTTCTACTTGCATTTTTTACATGCTTTCGAACATCTAGGTTGGCAGAAGCTGGGACCAGTAACGGGAACTCACTCCGTTACGTGGTGCTAGGGATTCGAACCACCGACCTTTCTGATCGACAAGCTTAGCCACTGAGCCACCGCGTCCCTTTAGGATTTATATAGACGGTGTCATATTCCTCCCCCTGTATTGAGAACAAGTCCTCTCTCAACATACGACATCATCTATCTCCAGTCTACAACACAGATCCTTTCAGCAGTTCCTAGAAGGCTCCACTTCCTATTTGCACCACTCAGGTGACCCCGAGGACACAGATTAAACCTCCAAGCGGCCTCAAGGACCCTCTCAAAGGATGCAAACGACCAGTTCTGTCTGCAAGGAGGATACATCCTTCCCTTCCCCACCATCATCCACTCACGAGCTGAAGAAGCTTCTCGGAATGAGAAGCGAAACGTCTTCAATTAAAAAAACACCAGACAAGTCCAGTTGTCTCTTGGAAAAATAAAGCACCTTTGGTGCAGGTTCTGGTTGTAACCGGTCCGGTTTTGATTTGAGCTGGATTATTTTTTGGGGGGTGGGTTATTATATTTTAGATCGCCGCATTGTATGCCGCCAGGAGACTCCGCAGAGGGGGTAGGTCCGCAAATCCGAGGAAATAAATCAAAATTCAACAACCCACCCACCCCCCACCCCCATCACTCGGCTTTTTAGGGTCAGAAGGGGGTCCCTAACCTGCGACATTCCCTTCTTTTCCGAGCGTAATCTCCTCTCTTTTGACCACTTGCTAAACCCAATAAAGATTAGCAGGCCCTCTTATGTATGGCTGCACAGGCTACATTTGATCTCCAATAAGCTGCTCAGACATCCAGGAGCGAGGAAGGGAGGGAGGGAGGGGAGGGTCAGTGCACTGAACTGGACAGAGATGAAGAAGGGTGGACGCTCCGCTTGGCGCACCATCCCTACTAGAGTGTCAACCCAACAGAACTCAAGTGGCGTTCTGCGAGAAACGGACAAATAGTCGATTGGACTACCAGAGTCCATAAGTCTCAATAAAAAGCGACATGTCCAATATCTTCTTAAAAAACTTCCAGTGTTGGAGCATTCACAACTTCTGGAGGAAAATTGTTCCACTGGTTAATTGTTCTCACTGTCAGGAAATTTCTCCTTAGTTCTAAGTTGCTTCTCTCCTTGCTTAGTTTCCACCCATTGATTCTTGTCCTGCTCTTAGGTGCTTTGGAGAATAGCTTGGCTCCCTCTTCTTTGGGGCAGCCCCTGAGATACTGGAACTCTGCTATCATGTCACCCCGAACATTCAACTTACCTTTGAACATGTAGAAGGAGTAGAGAAGAATGCAAATACTTTCCATAACTCTAATTAACGGTTCGAGATTATTCCTACTTTTCGCTTCTCCTGTCCTCCTTGGCTCCGAAATTGGAAGCCCAATCACAGCTTCCCAATAGTCCACAGCCAAGTTTTCTTGCTTTTCGCATAAACTCAAGTTATCTCTTCCTGTCAGACTTTGAATTGCAACCATCCTTCCCTCAATGTTCTAAACCAGCGGTCACCAATTCGTGGTCCGTGGATCACCGGTGGCCCGCAAGAAAATTTTGGTTGCCCGCAGAAAAATTATTTGCATTTTTTATATTGATATAGATAGATATGTAGATATGTAGATATGTAGATATGTAGTTATATAGATATCAGGAAGAAATAAATCCCTTGGCTTTATTTTTCGGGTTATGCTATTGTTAAGTACTATTATTACCAATATACAAATGCTACAAGTCAAAAGATTACACAAAGGTTTTTAACTCAGTGCTGGGCGTTTGTATGGAATTGGGCCGGGCAAAACAGGTTATAACTCAATTGTAAACATCTTGAAATGTTGGACAAAACGAAGAGAGAAAGGTTGTGTTCATCGCTTGGCGGATTGGCAGAATCTTTCGTAGCAGGTTTAGAAACAGTAGGAAATTTGCCGAATTTCTCTCATCCTCCTTGCTTGTTAATCGTCTTAACGTTTTATTTAACATCTCCAGCCTGTTTTTCCCCTCACACCTATGGGGGCTTCCCAGATGGGACCCAAATCTCTTCCGTTTAGGAATATTATTTTGGAGATATGAGCGAACTCAACTCTCAAGGCATTTAAAAAAAAACAACCCCAAATCTCGTGTCGAAAGAAACATCGATGCTAAAAATCGACGGGCAACCCTTTTAAAGGATACCGACTCCGTCTGCCCTTTCCTCTGTGTAAGCCACCTAATGGTGCTAATAAATTCCCAGATTTATCAGTATTAATAACTGATGATTCAAGACTGGGGAGGGGGAGGAGAAAAGAAAAAGCACACCAGTTTCTTCTTGCTTTCTATGACTAAGGCAGGTGACAGTTGGATGACAAAAATAAACAGAGGGGGTTTGGAGGCCTCTGCATTTGTGAGATGATTAAGAACGCCCCGTGCTACTCGGTGTTGGGCTGAGTTCCCAGTTCTTTGTGGTCTCTATCCAGAAGTGGGTTCCTACTGGTTCTATCCAGTTCTATACAACTGGTAGTAACTCTGCAGTGACGTCACGGAGCCGGTAGTATCGGTGTCTCCATGGGCGCCGCCATCTTGGATTTTATGTTTGGATCCATCTATCTATCTATTTATCCATTCATTAACTCACTCTCTCCACCTGTCTGTTTCTCTTCTGTCCGTTTCTCTCTCTTTTATCTGTCTGCCCATCTGTCTCTCTCCTATCTATCTGTCTGTCTGTGTGTCTGTCTATCTATCTATCTATCTATCTATCTATCTATCTATCTATCTATCTATCTATCTATCTATCT
>JANHFT010001770.1:96309-122911 GCA_032467955.1 Pseudoxenodon macrops | reverse complement strand
TTGTCTTTTTATGTACACTGAGAGCACATGCACCAAAGACAATTTCCTTGTGTGTCCAATCACACTTGGCCAATAAAGAATTTTATTCTATTCTATCAGAGGTGGGCAATGTGGTGCCACAACCTACCGTATGTCAAGTCATATCAAAGTATCACAGAGTGTTGTATCATCATGATGTCATGACACACATTTTATCATATTGGCATTGCTATGGTTGGAAACAAACCCTTATGTCATGGATTTTCTTTCCATGACATAACAGACACCTCAGCATGCAGCTATAGAGCATTGCATGCCAAAACAACTAGACATAAAGACAGTTTTCCCCCTTGTGCCATCACTCTGCTGAACACCTAATTCCCACAATGCTTATGTTATAGATATTTATATTTGTCTTATGTTATGAATATTTATCCATGTAGTATGTCTGAATTACTATTAATAGTATGCTAAATTAATATCATCTTTTCTACTACCTTCTCCATTGGTATCTTATGATTATATATACTTTGTTGTTTGTATGTACACTGAGAGTTTATGTACCAGAGACAAATTCCTTGTGTGTCCAATCACACATGGCCAGTAAAGTATTCTATGATGCAAAGTAAGTCGAGAGAAATTTGTGTGTCACTTATTTTATTTCATATGAAAGGAGCAAATACCCTGTTATTGCAAACATCAACAACAAAGTCCCTAGAGCCAGGCTCATCTTTACAGATAGATTTACTTCATTCATCAATGCCATTGCAACATTCCTCAGCATGAATGTTATTGTATCATTAGATCACAGAGATGGTTGGCTTATATATTTGAAAGTATATATTTGAAAATACTGCTGGGCATTCATATTAACTTCCTTCCTTCAAACTTGTCTAGAACCAATTGAAGCATTCTTGTGGTTAATGAACCAACAGTTCCAGAGTAGGACATCTCTGAGTAGGTTATCTAAATATATTGTTTAATATGGTATTTTTCGGTTCAGATGCTATGCCTGGCATTCATAAAGCCGAGGATTTTTTATATACAGTAAGAGCTCACCTCTACATCTTAATTTGCATGTTACTTTCTCCCTTTTCCTGCCTCTTAGACAGTAGGGGAGATGTTCATGTGTTTCTTCTACTTCCTTTCTAGTGGCAAGCCCATCTTCCATTCTCATCCATTCTCAGATGGATTGCATTTCCTTAAGGGAAGGTTCTGGGTCTCTAGTATAATTTCTTGAAGGACAAAAAAGGTTGGATAATCTTTTAAACTAAAGATTTACTTAAGGTTACATTCAGCAAGAAAACCATACATAAATGCCAATTCTAATAAGAAAGCCAAATAAAACATTGAAATGCTGTATACAGGAGGCTTGGGTTGGAAAAACCAGGAAATGAATCAAGATGTATTATTCCATCTTAGCTTCCTTTTGCTAATTTTACACATAAGGTCAGTGGGCTGTAGTGTACTAGGAGTTTATAATTGCCAGTGATGTACATGTACAACAGGTACCCTTAATTAATACACAGACTTCCCCTTGAGTAGTCTAAGGAGACTAGTGTTGAAGACTATACAATGGATGTGATGTCATCCTTTAACCAGAATTAGGAATGAATCAGAGGTGTCACTAGCAAGCATCTCAATGAGAGTTTGCAGGTACAGAACTACCCGGTCTAAAGTTGCAATTTCTGAAGGGGGGAAAATTGGCACATTTATTTATGGTTTCCTGTTTACTCAGATGAGTAATGTATTCTCCCAGGTCACACTTTAAGTGGTCGGGAGTAGAAGAGGAGACAGGAAAATGGTAGACCGTTCAAATGGCTAGGTCACATAGTCTCCTAATATCTAACTCCCACTCAGATTAAGGATTATTTTTAATTTGAGATCACTGCAGCAAAAATGGTGGGGTTGTAAGACGAATGTAACCTCTTCTAAAAAGTCACATAGTATAGCTATCCCTATCAACAACTTATTTTGAAAAAGTTTTTTATTTTATTTCTCACACAGACATTCACATATATATCATTACATTATTCGTCTTCACATTTTAAGAAAACCCTTTATACATATATTCTATTTTATCTTATTGCTTTAATAATTCAAGGTTGCTTTTTGCCATCCTCCACTTCTGCTTCTCACAGCTCTTTCTTTCTTCCCTTTCTTACTTCCCTCTTCCTCTTCTCCTCCCTTACCTACTTACCTTCCCTCTCTCCCACTCCTCTTCTCTTTCCCCCCTCTTCTCCACTTCCCCTCCTCCTTTCTTTCCTCCTACTTCATCTTTCTCCTCTCCTTTCTACCTTCTTTGCTGCACTTTTCCTCTATCTGGGATGGCATTCCAGCATTCTTTTTCTTTACACAACCTCTCATTTTTTTATGTTTTGTTCTATACAAATATAATTAACATATTCTTTTATCTTTATGTGTTTGTCTACTACTAAAAACAAATCCAATATTTTTCTATCAACAACTTCAATCCCATCATATAATTCCCAAATTCAATATACCACTGTTTCAGGGAGAGAGAGAGAGAGAGAGAGATGATACTTTATTCCTTATATCATTGCAGTTGGTAAAGTAGAAGGTATCTTAGAAGCCAAGTGGAGAACAGATCTGAGCACCCCAATGTTCAATAAAAAAGGGAACCTGATTGCCAATATTAGACCCAAACTGATTACTCATGTCAAGGGAAGTAAGAGGAAAAAGAGGAAAAGGGTGAATACTTGCAAAGCATTTTGGAGAGGCTGCTTAATTGTTGAGGGATGATAAGCAAGTTCCATGAGGCTTTATATTCAGTAGGGCCCTAGCCTTCTTTTTGTGACTAAACGTAACTTTGTTCCCCTCAGTTGGGACTGAAGAACATTCATAGTACCCAGTTTTTATCAGGGTGTCAAAGAGAACCTTAAGGTTATCACTGTATGATTTAATTATTTTATTTTATTGTTATCATGGGGTGTGTTTTTCCAATAGCCCTCACCCTATTTGATTTAGATGGCATAAGGATGGCATTTAAAAGCTGAGTTAATTAAGACAGCAGACATTAAATATAAGCTTCATTTTTTAGGCTCCTGGGCCTCACATTCGTTTGGCAAAGAAGGCCAGGTCTGCAGGGTCCCAGTGATGCAAATCTCCCATCTTGTATTTCCAATTCAGAACTCCCTTAAGAGGGATGGAACCAGACTAGGAACAGATAAAGAGGATGGGGGGCTGAGATTACTTTCAGGATAAGAAGGAGGAGCAGAAGAGAGAGAAAAAGAATTAAAGAGCAGGATGGAAATGGTGTTTTTTTTGTATGTCTGAGATCTCACAGTTAGCATGAGTAACACGTGGGATGTAGTTCTGCAGATCTGTAATGTGAGCCTTAATTTCTTTCCTAACTGTTGGGATTTGAAATTTGAATCCTTATCACTGAGAAAAATTAAGAGCCATATATATATATATATATATATATATATGTTTATGGGGAATGGAGGAGAAAGGAAAATAAGAAAAGATAAGACCTTAGTAGTGTGAGGCGGGCAAGGTGACCTGTCAGTAAATGAGGGAGGAGATGATTCTTCTAGTTTTGTTCTTCTGCTTGACAAACGAAGGTCAGGAATCTGAAATGAAATTCTTCCCTATTAATATAATTCATTTTGGGATAAGGGATTCTAAGAATGAAATTCTCCAGATTCTTAAGGAGTTTCTCAAAGAGTGTCATGGGCTCGGATTTTTGAATTCCTTTTCTTTCTCTCTCTTTCTCTCTCCCTCTCCCTCTCTCTTCCTTTAGGCCAACAGCTTTAGAACTTCTTAGTTTGGGTTTGGGCTATGTGGGAAGACTTGGGTTGCCCTCCTGTGCCATTGAATGATTGTACTGGATCTTTTCTTTCCTAGTTATACTGGAATTTCGGCTACTGCTGCCAGAAGGAGAGAAATACACTTTTGCCTAACACTGATGATGTTACCTAGTGTGGATAATGAAATGTCTGCAAGAAAACAACAAAGGTCAGAGAGCACCAAGGACCCTTCATTTCAACCCTGAGCTAAAAAAGATTCCCCTTTATTGACCCTTTTGCCTCTTTTTGATTACATTATTAGAACATTTTCTTAGCAAAACAATTTTGAGTATTATTTTTACAGTCAAAATGTTTCCAAAACCACGTTTAAAAAGCTGGGAATTATTTATTTGATTTTTTAAAAATCCCATTTTATTATTATTTCCCAATACCATATTTAACTTGCAGTCTGAAAAAAGAAAACAATTATTTCACAATTCTCCCTTGCTAGGATAAAATGGAAAAGCAAAGGAGGAAGTGTGGAATGCATAAGTTACGTATTATGTAGAAAGGAATTTTAAGAGAAGATGGTTCATAATATATATGGAATGTGGAAGGAATCTGGAGTTTTAGCATTCACAACAATTAAAACATTAATTTCCTGAAAATGAATTGATTTTTCAAATTCTTCTCACTTAAAATTTAAATGTCTTTTTAAAGTATTATGGGATGTATATTTGAAGTTTCATCTAGAATAGCAAAATACAGAAAATTCTAATGAACATTCTTAAAATGCAAAAGGAAAATGAAGCACAAATGATTTTTCTGGAAGTTTTTGGCAAATACTTTCCTACCGTAAAGAATTAACCTGTTATTGTGTTAGTTGAAGCTCAAATAATTGAATGATCCACCATAGAAAAATGAAATCCTTTTTCCTAGAAAATTAGATGTCAGAGAGACACGAGACCTTGTTTCTTAGTAGATTCAGTGACAAAGTGAACCTTGACTTGTAGAAAACAGAGTTAGAGCAGAAACAGTTCAATGGTGCCAGATTTACAATGATGAACTCACCTATGACTTTGATGGTAAAATATGGTGGCTCTGAAAGAACAGCAATGATAGTAGTAAAAACCTTTCTCTTAATAAATTGATGCTAAAAAAATTAATGTTGAGAATTTGAGGAGGGCAACCATTATTTTTGTATTTCTCTAACATGAACTGGCTATTACCTCAGAGTTCTGAACATTTCCATTTGTTTAATAATCACTATTTCTGAGAGAGATGGGCAATAGAAATAGGAAATATATAAATAATAAATACATACATTTCCAGGGATGAAATCCAGCAGGTTCGGACAGGTTCTGGAGAACTGGTAGCGGAAATTTTGAATAGTTCGGAGAACCGGTAGCGAACATTTTGGTAGTTCAGAGCAGTGGTTAAATCTAAATATTTCCCCTACCGGTTCTGTGGGCGTGGCTTGGTGGGTGTGGTTTGATGGTCATGTGATTGGGTGAGCTCAAAAACCAACTTTCACACTTCACACACCACACACGAACAACACAAAAGCCACACAACTGACTCACACACAATGCAAAAGCACACAAAATGGCCCTTCAACAAGCATGAACCTCACAGAGCCACAAAGAGCTCAAAACCCAACTATCACACTTTACACAAAAATAACACAAAAGCTACACAACTGACTCACACACTATACAGAAGCAGCTGGACTTCACACAAAATGGCCCCTGCAATAAGCATGAACCTCACAGGGCGAATAGTTAGTTTAAAAAAAATGCTTTTAAAAGGTTTTTAAAAAAAGATTCCGACATTCCCCCTCTCAGCTGATTGTCTAAGACAGCTGAGAGTCGGCACTTTTAAAAACTTTTTAAAGCCTTTTTTTACTTCCAATTGGGCGAATAAGTAGTAAAAAATGCTTTTTAAAAAGTTTTTAAAAAAAGGTTCATCAGCTGTGACAATCAGATATGCCACGGATTGTGGGAATTTTTTTTTTAACTTTTAAAAGCATTTTTACTACTGGTTCTTGGAATCGGAAGAATTTATTACTACCGGTTTGGGGAACCGAGCAGAACCGGCACCATTTCACCCCTAGTTCAGAGAACTGACAAATACCACCTCTGGCTGGCCCCAGAATAGGGTGGGAATGGGGATTTTGCAGTATCCTTCCCCTTCCATGCCCACCAAGCCACACCCACCAAGCCACACCACGCCTACCAAGCCACGCCCACAGAACCGATAGTAACAAAATTTGGATTTCACCACTGATACATACATATATACATACATACTGGTACATACATACATAAACTATTTCACTAAACTGGCTTTTCCTTCTTTGCGCCTTTAACATGTGTTGGACTACAACTCTGAAAACTGCCAACCAACCACATCAATAGTTGTTCTTATTAATAATTAAGGAAGCTCAAGTGCAATATATCTCCAACTTCAAGTGGAAGAAATCTTTTTTAAGGCAAATATTTTGAAGAAAACTATAGCAACCATGCATTTTGCTATGAATGTTGTTCTGGAAAGACTTCCCGTACACCTAGAAACTGTCTATAGAAAATATAAATAAAGAAAACCTAAGGAAGAAAGGAAAACACTTAAGATCAACATGTTAAAGATTAAAAAACCACAGAGGAACAAAAACACTATTCCAACCTGAATAAAATGAGACTCCAAGCCTTGCAGGGATCAAAGAGATCAGACAACCAACATGCAGGAATAAAAATGAGGATTAGAAGAGGCAGAGGGGAATCTGGGTTGAAAGGCAAACTACAGTACATGCAAACTGAAGAAGCTTTCTAAAAAAGATCAAATGATTATGGCAATGCATAATAAAATTGAAATCAACTCTACAAAAATTCATATTGAGTTATCATATTTTTTCTCCCTTTTTAAAACGCGTAGTCTATCCATTTTGAAATCTTTATTGTTGCTTCAAAAAGTGACAGATATTATAAAGATTGGAGCATTTAGCTATGAGGGAAATCCACAGTTTTGGCAAGCGTGCCTCCACAAGTTGGCCATTGCAACAGACTAAGATCTAAGATAGCAATAACAATAGCACTTTGCAAATGAATATGGTGCCAGTTAGCATATTCAGCTCAACATCAATAGTCTGTACAAACATTTGGGCTACATTGTTTAAGTGAAAGAGGGGAAAAAATCCATGGAATCCCTGCATTTAATTTTTTTTAGAACAAATCTGAAAAGCAAGCATCTAAATAAGAAACCGGACCACAATGGAAAGTTTGCCATGGAAAGTTTTGATCTACATCTCTGCAAACAGTAAAAATAAAAGCTTTCCACATAGAACATCATATTTCAGGGAGAAACATATTGTGCTAGCCTTCTCCCTCCTACCTACAGTACTTCTCTAAGTGCTGTAAATGTTTTATGTGGAGGAAAATTCAATCACAGAAGCTCTGCCTAAAGTGCTTCTGCCTAGACAACAAGATTGCCACCTTAGTGAGAATGAGGCTTCGTTTTTTTAAAGAGAAAATTTCCCTCCCAAAGATTTCTGTGTCTTAATTTTCTTTTGAGTCTTAGCTACTATGTTTAAAGGTCTTTTTCAAACTTGGTAACTTTAAAATATGTGGATTTCAATTCCCAGAAATCATGCTGGCCAGGGAATTCTGGGAGTTGAAGTCCACTGGTGTTAAAGTTGCCAGGTTTGAAAAATACTACTTTAGAAGTTGGCCTAGATAGAGAAATAGCACTTAGACTTATATACTGCTGGCACACTGTTTTACAGCCCTCTCTAAGCGGTTTACAGAGACAGCATGTTACCCACAACAATCTGGGTCCTCATTTTACCGACCTCGGAAGGATGGATGGTTTAGTCAATCTTAAGCTAGTCAGAATCAAACTCCTGTCAGTGAGCAGTGAGTTGGTTTGCAATACAGCATTCTAACCACTGCGCCACCACAGCTCTATTGTGCCGTGGCGGTTGCTTAATATGTTGCCTGAGGAAGGACAAATAATGCCCCACCCACTTTGCCTAAGAAACCAATTGGACTGACAATCTTCTTTCAACATTGTTGAACACATAATATCCTTCCTTACCCTTGAGGGTAGTAGTAGAACTTAGAAGGCAGTGCAGTCCCTATTCCTCAGCTGAAGGTAGTTGCCTCAGGCTGCCTAATATTGGAAAGTGTATTTTCTGTGCCTAATTTGCAGTGGATTTACAAGATGGCATTAGATTTACAAAATGGCATGTTTATATATTTAAAAAGTAAACAGTTCTCTTTCAACCAGAAGTAAATTTCTGTTTTAGGGCTGAGACAGATTGATTGAGGCAAAGTCACTCAGCTGGGTTCATGGCCAAGGTAGGATTAGAACTCAGGGTCATTTGGTTTCTTGACCTTTATCAAGACACTGATCTGGCCTTTGATGCAAACTTACACCAGCATGATTCATTAGTTAGCTCAATTGCTACCTTACTAATCAAGCAATAGCTCCCATCTTCCCTTTGTTTCCATCAGCATCCATCAACCTTAATGCTAAAGTAAATATCTAAGTAGCTTGTTTGAGGAATCTATGATGCCCTGTGGAATTTCTCCAATTTCTCCAGGATTTTCATAAAAAAGCAAAGTAGTGATGGAACAAACTGTTTGGGTTCTGGTAAATGTTTGTTTAAAGCAGAGATGCAATACTATCACTTACAGGTAATGTACACCCCACAGTACTTCCCCCCACATTAAAAGCCTCTCTGCTATGACACTCTTTCTTTGCTTGAAGGCCATTGTGCCTCGGTTGTTACGTAGTCTGCCCCTCATCATAATCACCACCATTATAAAAGCTCTTCATACATCTCAAAATGATTGGCTCCCAAAGATGAGGTTGCACAGGTGCTGAAATGAATGGGTTTATTTGTTTCTGGCATAATGAAGCCTTCCTGTGTGTGTGTGTATGAGTTTAATCTAATTCCGGAATGAGCTAAGTGCAATGTTATGCTGAAAGTCTAGCTAAATGCAACAGATGATGCTGTTAAAATGAGTTAAAGATATACAAACATACAGATAGCAATCATATGTGAGATATAAGTTGGATTACTTTTGATGATTTGGTTTGTTGTCTGGAAAAGATACCCGAAACTGGAAGATGAGAGGAAATGGCTTAAATGATTATTAATTTCATTTTATTGTAGAAAAAATAATAATGCAGTCTATACAATTCATGAAGGTAAAATGCAGACTAGGGTTAGTAAACTTGTTTATTAATCTGATTTTTTCATAAACTAGATATGCAGCCACAACAAAGGTATTAGAAAAATGCATTTGGTCCACTTATGGAGATGTACAGCTTACAAATACTTTTGACATCATGGGTTAGATATGTATATAGATATAGAAATAATTTGATCTATATTTTTAAAGATCCTGCAAATATTGATATGTTAATGTTCAACATTATTCCTAGGGAAATGTACAAGGAAGAACAGAAATATAAGAATATGTAAACACAAAGCAAAAGGAAACACAGATGCCACGTGACGACAACATAAAACAAGTATCCAGTTTAAAATAATATTCAACACCCATTCACTTTCTTTTGTTGGGAATGTGTTGGTGAAGAGATGTATGTATAGGATAGCTAATCCTTCAAGTTTAGCAACTTTAAACTAGGAAAGGCTTTAACAAATTTCAGACGACATTGGGAGCTGACTAAGAAGGAAAATAAAAGCCACTGCAGCTTACATATCACAGTTGCACATATATCACAATATCTGATCTGAAAGATTCAGCACATGAAAAACTGTGCACATGGAATTGATTGCCTGAAAGCTGACCTATTACCAAAAGCAAACACATGGGGAAATATCGTAACTATTTTGTCTGTTTCTGATGACTTCGGGGATTTTATCAGTTAAATGCATTTGTTCAGAAGAAAAAAATATCTTTCTTTGGCATTCAGATTCTTCTCCAAAATTTCTGAAATGCTCAGAAGGAGAAGAGTTCCACATTATCTTTATTACATATAATAATTTCTTATGGAAGGGAAATGAAGTGGGTTTTTTTAAAGACTACAAATGGATGCACTGGGAGGTGGGTCAGGGTGTGGCCTCAGCTATTGTCCAGTGTGGAGACAGCCCAAGCAAACACTTGGTTTGGTTTGGTTCCCCAAAATATAGTGCTAAGGTTATTAACACAAATATGAAAAAACTAAACATAAATGTGTAGAATTTGTTTAAGAGTTGGTGGTAATAATGTTGTGGTTCAGGTGGTCTAAAAAGCCACATTATTATTTTGAGAGGCCGAGTCCCATATTCTATCTCCCCCCCCTATTCTATCATTATCTATTCCTAGAGAGTCCTTATCCTATGAGAAAACGTCCTGGTTCTATAGATAACATACTGAACCTTGGAGGGTCAACCATCTGCTTTCATATTTATGCCTGAGAGGGAATATTTTGAGAATCTGGTTCCAACGGTGTTCTAAGTCAAACACAATCACCATTTAAGATCCATTCATGTTCCAAATTGTTTTGTCTCTGGGGTTAGTGACAATGGTTAAATCTTCATTCAATCTTCCCAGCATTCCTGTTAGAAGAGTATTATGCACTGGTTGTTTCAGGACAATACTTTTTCTCCAGGCTGCCTGAAAGTTTTTTCCCCCCCTCCTGTAACTAAAAAGTCTGGGAGACTGGAGAATAGCTATCTGGAACCAATCAAGAAATGAAGCATTTTTGTTCCACTTTGAAGGAAATTAAGGGGCAATTAAAACTGCTTTTGCTCTACTTTTTTTCTCTTTCCCTTCGGTAAAGCTTCCCATTTAACCCCAACAACCCATCATTTTCATCAGCACTTGAGTTTTCCTCGTATATAGAAGCTCCTGCCCTGCCATTTCCTTAGCACTTTCCTCCTCTCCTTATTTGGAACAAACTTCTCCCATCACCCTTACAATTGCTATAGGTTTTGGCTTCACATCGGTATGCAGATGCTTTTCTCAATTTAATTGGTTTGCTAGTGCATATGAAACATAGAAGATTTTAGTGGCTGGCTAATTGCTATTTATTCACTCCGTTATTATATAGTGGGCACAGTATATACATCTCCTATCTGTTGTATGCATACCATGCTTTCAGAAAAACTTCCCTTCCCTACATATCTGACCTTCTATGGAGGATATGCAGTTAATAAACTTGACACTGAGTTCTGTTGACAGTACAAAGCAGCTTCTGCATGCTGCAGATTTTGGCATATTGTTACCGGTAATTGGAACAAAAAACAAAGCCTGCACCCCAGTAGCCATATCCAGTCAGCTTCCTTTCTGGTGATACAACGCTGTGTCACTCCATCTCACCACCTTAGATACATTTTCAGAACAGCCCCACCGATTATTATTCTTTTGCCTTCGTGTCCTGTTACCCTTTGGCTAAAAGAGGCAAAGCATTCAGGTTGAATCACTTCAATAGTATAAAACGTCGAGAAGCCAATTCTTGTTTTTGGAGATCATGGTTATCTCATAGAATCAATCAAAGCCAATACATTATAACAGGGGTGTCAAACTTGTGTCATCACAGCATCGTCACATTACGTATCGCGACTTTTCCCCCCTTTGCTAAACCGGATGTGGGCATGGCATGACCAGCATGTGACACATCCGGCCTGCAGACCACGAGTTTGACATTAGAAGCTTTGAATTAACAATCTGGAGTCAGCCTATATTATATGACAAGATGAGTCCACCTTAGAATATAGGTCTAATTCATTAATTAAGGATAAGATTTTATTTACTGTTATAATTGTGCACCTCATTACTTTTCTATTCTTTTTCCATTTTTCAAAACAGGTTTACTTATGACTGAAGTTCTAGGCTGTGTCTAGACTGCCTAGAATCATTGCAACATATTGTACATTGCAACTTATTGTACTGCAAACTAGGGCATAAAAGATCTTTGCCAGACCAATTCTCAAATACAGCTCGTCTGCCTAGAATCCACACTGTATATCGGACATTAATAGAATTGAGCGAATCCAGAGGTATTTCACGAGAAGAGTACCCCACTCCTCTGCTCACAATAGAATACCTTATGCCACTAGGCTTGAAATTTTGGGCTTGGACAACTTAGAACTATGCTGTCTACGGTCTGACCTAAGCATAGTACACAAAATTGTCTGCTACAATGTCCTATCTGTCAATGATTACTTCATTACCACAATAATACACAGGCAATCAATAGATACAAACGTAAGGTAAACTGCTCCAAACTTGACTGCAGAAAATATGACTTCAGCAACAGAGTGGTCAATACCTGGAATGCTCTATTCGACTCCCTTGTTACATCTTCAAATCCCCATAGCTTTAACCTTAAACTGTCTACCGTGGACCTCTCCACCCCATTCATAAGAGGTTTGTAAGGGGGCATGCATAAGCGTACCAGCGTGCCTACCATCCCTGTCCTACTGTCCCCATTTATTTGTACTCATGTCCATTTTATACTTACACCTGTTATCTTGTACATGTTTGACAAACTAACCAACTAACCGACTAAATAAATAACTTTTTCTATTGTGTCTAAGGAGATGTGAGGTTGAACAAGCGGGAATAGTCCCCACTTGAGTGAAGCTAAGCATTTTGTAGTTTTAAAATCTTACGTGGAAATGTTTAAATGTTCCTTCTACTGATCTAACTTGTAACCTGTCGATGGATGAAGGTGAAGGATGAATCAGTACAGTAAATACCTTAAATAATTCATTAGACACAATGAATGTGACTAATGGGAGAGGCAACATTTCCTTCTCCCTTCAACTACAAAATTAAGTGGGCTACCTGAGACAAATACTTTTTTAAATATCCCGTGTTTTCCCGAAAATAAGACAGGGTCTTATTTTCTTTTGACCCCTGAAATAAGCACTTGGCCTTCTTTTCAGGGAGGTCTAATTATTTTTGAGGTGCAGGAGGCGGCGAGCATGGTCACCTCATGGCGGCGGCTGTGTTTTAGGGAGGGCTTATTTTCAGGGGACGGCTTATTTTAGATCATGTGCTCAATAGCCTGATTGGGCTTATTATCCGGGGAGGTCTTATTTTCAGGGAAACAAGGTATATACCAGTGATATTATTATTGTCTTCTGGCTTTCATCTGGAGCTGCTTCCTTATTTTGAGATTGTCTATTTTTGTTACTTTACCTTCTATTTTTAGAATTGCTGCTACTGTGAGCTCTTCTCAAAGTCTTCAAACGAATACAGTGGGATATAAATATTTGTACTGAATTAGCCTTGGAACAGCAAGTGGTCATTAGGTTTTAGTAGCAATCACTAAAATAATCATTCTTATTGCTATTGTGATTTGCATATTTAATCTTAGTAATCCTTATGACAACTGGGTAAGGTGTTTTCACTGTGGTTGTTACTATAATTATTGTCATTGCTGATATTATTCCCATTTTGAAGAAGGGGGTGTGAAAGTGACAAGAAGCGATGCCGGAATGTTTTGATTTCAATACAATTGTAATGTTGAAAGATATCTCTCTCACACACACACAGGAAATAAATATGGCCAATTAATAATTTTAAGGGTGATATTTGAACTGGGATTTGCATTGTCTTATTTTAAAACTCTCAATACAAACTGCCCTAATCATTAAATCATTGGATTGTTGGAACAAAAAGAAAATGAAAAGAATGATCTCACACACGTATCCTCCTTGGAGATCCCCCCCCCAAATATAATTAAATAAATAACAAAAACAAGACAGGATCAACCAGTGTGACTTACTACCTCTGCCATATTTCTTGTCTGTTGCACCATAAGAGGGAATTGGGATACTGTCTGTGCTTATTGAACATGTCCATTGTTCAAAGAAGAAATAAGGACAGAATATAATTAAAATTTTACTTAATTATTTGAGTTCTTCCTATTCCTCTTCAGCATTGTGTACTCTCTCTCCCAAGCCTAAAGGCATGGATTGAGAAGAACAACCCATTAATAACTTTGACTAAAGCAAAATTCGTCACTTCCGTGAGTTCAAAAGAAGATCCCCGAGGAGCTCTAATAAAACAGGAAAAAAAAAACGACTGTTCGTTGAAAATGGCAGAAAACTCTGAGAAATTAATTCTGCTTTTATGCTTAATGTGCCAACTAAGTTTTATAGATTGAATTATGAACAATATTTTTCCTGATGTCTCACTGCCATGGTCAGCTGGGACAAAGACTGGGATTCTTTCTGAACCAGGAAAACTTGTAAAAAGTTGTGACTGTCTGACCTCATTGATAGGCTGGGTAGGGTATTAATTATTGATCTCTTGACTGTTTAGCATTGCCTAAGGATCTCATATGCTGATCAAACCTCGCTAATTTCAAAGCAGCCTCTTTGATGTTAGCATTCTACTGTAGACAAATATTATCTTATTTTGATGGCCAGTTTATTTATGTTCGCTGCACAGAAATAGACTTCACTTTGCTTAAAAAGCAATAATATGCTAATATACTTCTTTTCCCGAAAGAAATATGGAAATTTTTGTACTATATGCGATACACTTATTCTGAAGAATTATTTCCTATTATCTTTTTTTGCATAAATAAAAATTGTTATGGCTACTATTGTGTGTAATGAAATGGAATCTGTGGAGAGAGAGAGAGAGGGAGAGGGAGATGGAGAGAGAGAGAGAGAGAGAATATTGCACCTGAACATTTGCAGAGGTGAAGACTGGGATCAACATGTTTAGTTTAAATATATATTTTAATAAGATTAGAGGTTAAAAATATCAATAGAAAGTTATAGATAACATACTGGTATAATTTATCAGTCAACTAGAAGATTTTAGACAGAAAGGTGTAAAATTGTTAACACATGTAATACATGACATGCTTAATCTTAATAATTGAAATTATTTCATTTTTATAAGCAATAATGTTGATAGGGCATTTGGCATAATAATGAAAATAAGAGTTCAAGCTGATCAATATCTTACATCATTTAATTGAATGATAAGTTGTTGAGCACAAGCCATTGAACAAGTTAAGGACAGTTGATCATTTAGGACAATTTGACAATAATTAGTATGTTGTCATAGGATAGGAATAAGAATCTGAAACATATATTGAATAATTACCAGAAGAGCAGTTGAATCATTTTGTTGCAAGCAAACAAGGAATCTTGTCCATCTTATAAGTTTATCTTGGCATTTGCTTCAGGGGCTAGTGCTAATTTCTCCAGATGTTAGTGCCACGATAACTTTTCAGTTCCTCCAGATAAACATTTTAATTTGCAATATTCACATTTCATCATGATAATTTTACGAGATATCAGACCATCTTTTATTTTCCTTTCAGACATTCTTTCCTTTAAAACAATGTATGTGTTCATGGAAGAAGAACCCAGTTCTCTCAAAGGATGGAGGCTTCACGAATCTTTGCTCTCTTAGATCTGTTACAAAGCACTTCTACAAGTGATGCTCATCTGTCCTCCTCCTTCCACTCCCCACTTGCTCAATCAGTTGCTGCTGTAGTCAGCAAGTACATGGATGTTTCTTACAACTACTTAAAAATATTATCTAGAATTTCAGAAACACCTGATAAATAATCATAGGTAAATAACGTCTGCTCTTTATGGGCAAAATAACTCCATAATTACAAACAGATGATCATGTTCCAGAAGCACATGGAAAAGTAAAGTATACTATAATGCATACCATAACTGTAGAACAGAACAAGTTCCACAATTCTGGTATTTAAAAAATGTCCCCAAAGCATTTTCCCATAAGGAAATATATACTTCCTGGGTTTTTTTTAATGACACATATAACCTCAACATATCTTATGCCTTCCACCTGTTTTTAAATACACGTGGGTGAGAAAATTCATTGTTGCATTTAATCAGAATATCCCACAAAGAAATTTAAGAAGTCAGTTAAGAGCCACAATATTTTTCCATCAAATTTGCTTGATCATCTTATTTAATTATTTACTTAATTCCTATAGGTTAATTTTATTAATTATCAAACTTGCATTAAAGTATGCGAGCAGTAGCAAAAAGGATAAGAAACATAGTTTTCTTTGAATACAAGTGTTAAACATAACTTTTAATAAAAGTGTCCATTGTCTAGTAAACAGCAGTTTTTCCACCTCATCTACATGTCTTAATTAAATCTTTCTTTTTTATGTGTTTTAGCACAATATCTATGTGCATTGTAGCACTTCAAAGCAATTAACAGTTTTGAGTAGCTAAGAATAAAAACTATACTTACAAAAATAAATTTAATTACAAAGTTAAAACTTCAAAATATAGTTCTTGTACAAAATTTATGTTTCAGTTTTAAATTCCTTTCTAATTTTTTATACTTGAAACATTTTATTTCTGTAACTGTAGGAAAGTTTGTTGAGCCATTGATTATATCCAATGTTTGTTTTAATCCTTGTGGTCATGAAAAACTAATTGCTTCCAATGTGATTGTGTACATTTACCACAGAGTAACTAACATTTAAATGTATTTCAAAAAGCATAGAATTTCATTGCAGTTTTGGCAAATGAAATGTTCCCCCCAAAATTTGTTGAGAGAACTAAAAATGGACAAACTTATTTAACTCGACTATGAGAAATGAAAAATTATCTTTCTCATGCTTTAGCTTTGTTGCAAACTATATTCGTGCATTATATATTAATAACATTATTTCATAGACATACGTTCAAATCAATATGTATATGTTTACTTCAGCAGCCATTTTCAATGTAATTTTTAATGGTCATTGGACAATCAGTTTTTTAAAGATAAATACAAAATATGAAATAAAAATTCAACTGATTGGGTATGATGCACAGAATATAGTTTTGTATAAAGTAAAGGTTCTAGTACATACCTTCAAACAGTGTAAGGAACTCTTTCATCTGTTTTAGCTGCCTCATTGTCTCTCTTTCTCGTGGCACATAGAATGCTGTAGTAATTTGTGCTATCCAAGTCTATGGAGGAATCTGAAGTGGGAAAACTATTTGCATATCTTAGAATCCAAAAGAATTACTTTGTAGTTTTCTCCTCTGTGAAAGAAAGGAGGTACAGATTCCTGGAGGTGGCATTCTCAATATCATCCCAAATGGTCCTATAAAATATCACAGGATTTTTTTTCCTAACCACTATCTATGCAATCTAAAATTGCAAAACAAGAGTTTCAAACTTTTTATAGAATGTGCTTTAAAAACAAAAAACAAAACCAAACTATTAAGTGTAACAAAGTAAGGAAGAGTGCAAATGTGTATGTGAACATAACCATTCCCATTAAAAAGATTTTAAAATCAGAAATATAATCTTCCTGGATATGCCTTTCCATTTGAAAGTTTATAGAAATCTTTGAAAAACTGGGAATTAAAAATGTACTGAGGGAATATATTATTCTACTTATAAATTAGTCCACCTATGAATAAGATTAACATTTATGCCAGTTTTACATATGATTTGGAATTATAGAATTAAAATCTGTCTCTCTCTCTTTCCCTCTCTCTCTTTTCAGATCATGGTTTAAAGATATATTAGGAAAAGGGACAAAGCAAATTATTTCTAGTAAAAAGACTCCTGGGGAAGGTGGTATCTCCAGTGAAGTGTCCATACTTATTTTGACAGGTGGGTACTTATAATAGCAAAACTATTTCAATGAAATCATGTCCTCTGTGGTTTATGCCACGTGTTGGAACTTGAATGTTGCACTTCCAGTTTGCCCAAGAAAGAATAAAGCCTTGCCTTTAAGTGGTCTTATCTAAAGTCTGTGTCGAGTATCTGTCATGCCAACCCAAAAACTATGCCAGCTGAAAAAAGATTTGAACTTAAAAACAAGCCATTTTATTTCAAACTGAAAAACAAGTCATTATATTTCCACCAGCTGATGGTGGATGATCAGTATAAATTTTTTGCACATTTATTTGTAAAAAAAAGAAAAGAAAAAAAGACCTTTGATTTCTCTGGAATTATTTCTGGATAATGTACATATAACAGAAGAGTTCTTTAAATACACACATGTATACATATACTGTAAAAAAAATCAATATAACCTCTGAGGTATTGGAGATTTATGTATAGGACCTGGTAATGCGCTGGTGATCTTGCATTGAGAGACAACCCTGAAGATAAAAAATAAAGCATGTCCTAACTCATGTAGGTTGAACATGAAAATTGTATTGTCCATTCTTAAATGGATCTCATCTATTTAAATCCATCTTAAAACACTTTTCTTCAATTTTTCTCACAGCAAAGAATGTGTTTGCTAAGGTTTAAGTTTTGGCTGTGTCTTTTTGCCTCAGTCCAACATATAAAAAATTTGCAGGATTTCTTAATGATTGGGGTGACTTGGGGCAAAATAAGAAACCATGTTGATTTTCGACAACTTAATTACAGTAACAGACTGTTCAGCGTGCTTTGAACCTCACTTTTGCTATTGTTTAACCTTTTAACTATTTTTTCTTTCATGTATGCATGTATATATGTATGACAGATCGATTGGATTGCAAATAAACATAGAAGCTTATAAATTTGGGAGTTGCTTTGCAAAGGGGGGAGCTATTATTGTTGCAATAGGTTCATCAGTGGAGATGGTATGTGTTTTTGTCTTCTTTTTTTTTAATTCACTTAATGTTCTTGTTCAGTTTTGTTCTGTCTATGTTAAATCTTTTTTATTTTGGATATTATATTTTAATTTGCTGAATAAAATAAAACATTGAAAATTTTGCAGGATTTCACTGTTTTTGCAAGAGCTTCAAAGAATAATATGATGTCACAAGATTTCAAACAGAACATCAATATTTTGCAAGATTTAGAGATCTTCAGGTTTTTTTGCAGAGGGCACTTGCATTATGATGTCATGGCTTTCACCACTTAAAAAGGTTGGCAATCCTTGATTTAAATAATTTCTTAAATTGCAACTATATTTTAAGTAACATAGAAATTAACCCCCCTGAATCAAATTGGGCTAAAAATAATATTACTCAACCCAGAGTAAGTTTGTGGAATCTGCTCTAATGAGAATTAAAATATTCTTTTATTACTTTGTTATTAACATTATGATCTAGACAGATATGATCATTTTTTCCTTGATGATTTGTGACTTCAAGGAATACTAAAATATAAGAAGGCCAATGATGAATCACACCCAAGTTCCATCCATCTAGTTCTTGTTTCTTCCAATGGTTAACCAAATATATTTGAAAAGGCCAGAAGCCTGTGGCCTAGGCCCAACTTCAATGGAAATTCATTATAGCCTTGATAATCAATAATGTCAGTTCTGAATGGATTGTATCATAGTGTATCTTTTGGTCATTATTATGGAAAAGCATTGTTTCAGTCTCTGTCTCTCTGTGGCCCCTCCCCCCATACACTTCACCCAATTATTTATTTAATTGCATCATCTCTGAAAATAAACACAAATTTATTTACAAGCATGAAAATTGATTCTGTTAAATAATTACTGGTAATAGCTAAATCAAAACGAACTCTTCATGTGATGTAAAAATTTGTTAATCCTGTGCTTATAAAACCCATTTATATTTGATTCCAATTTATCTGGCCACCAGAATAAAATCCCACTAATGGCTGATCCACATATTTCTTTTGCTGAGATTTTGAAGTACAGCTTTCCAACCCATTTATGGCTTGTTGACTCAAATACCATTATATACTTAGAGACCATATAGGTCATTTATGAGTAAAGATCACAGTACAATTTTATATAATCTAGGCTATTTGGGGATACCTACCAAATGTACTAACCAGTATCTCTCATTGGTATCCAAACAGTGTAATGTTCTAGGCAAAATGTTGAAATTCAGGGATAGTTTTGTACTTGCTTTGCAAGTTTATATTTGTGATTCAGATAATTCAGATGAAAATGTAAATTATATCAACTGCAACACAAAATATTTTTTAAGTTAGTACCTAAACATTTATAGAAGAACCTTTCCTTGTTTAATATAATCATGTTTGTATTTCATTAAATATCCCTAATATTTCATTCTTCTCCCTACATGTTGGGCAAATTTATTTTATATTCTATTTTAAAGTAGGCCTTTTTTAATTTATAGAGATCCAGATCTTAGCTATGTTCATATAATAATCTTTTGCCTCTATTTTTTAACAAAGAGTTCTTCTAAGATAATTCCAGTTATTAAGATGAAGCAAACATCCTTTTCTAAGTTGAAAAATGCATTGGAAAAACCTGAAAACCAAATTGCTTTGGTGAATGAATGAAAAAAAAATTAGTTTATGTCCAGCTGCTATTTTTTTTAAAGTAATGCTCTATGCTGATTGCTGGTTGACAGAAGAGGGTAGAAAGAGGAAATTCTCATTTTTGCCAGTGCTTGATATCTTCACCAATTGTCAACTTTCTCAAATGGATTTTGATGTTAAGAAAAAGGATAATGATTTGGAATTGTTCATTGTGAATGCATTAGGTTTGCACAGACAAAACATGCATGAAGTGCAATTACTGCTAGTGTTGTCATATTAGTATGAACGTTAATAGCATGTTTGTTATGCATTGAAACGGGTTATGCATTCTGATACTTTAATCTTGTCATCTGTGCATCACTTGTCTAAGTACTCTCATTTAAGATGCCATATCTCTTCTGGTAGCAATAAAGGAGTAAAGCAACATTAATATTAAATAATTAGAAAAACAAAAGGGGAATGATTAAACATATTTACATAATTGAAATAACACGGAGTCTCAGTGGGAAATCGGGACAATGTTGTCTCCATTCAAAGTAATTCATAATTCAGATTTTTAATTATGGCACATTCATTCATTTAAAGATGATTCTGGATGAGAGGGCCACTAATGAAACACAATCATTAGCATCCAAACAAAGTAATTTAGAAAGTCTCCTTTAGGGGAAAAAGATTTTCTAGAACATCATCAATCACACAAGATATGCAAAAACAAGCAATTAAGCCACACACAAGAACTACAACAACCTTATATATCAGTAATGTACACATGAAAACATAACTGATTACAATAACTAGACTAGGATGGTGGAGTTAATGTGTTTTTTACATTACAGTACCATGAAATATTCTGCCAGGGAGGGACCTTTGCCAAGCAAGTTCCACGCCAGCTTATAGACAAAGAGTGAGACTCTATCTACATAGACCAGATCTCAGCATCCAAATCCTGAGTAAGTCATGGTCGATGGGCATATGAGGTCCAGCTTTTCCCTCCCTCCTTTCCTTTGACCCCCAATTTATAGTGCATTTGATTTGGCTAAATGGCAAATGTGGGATCGGCGTAAGATGTTACCCACGAAGCAGGTGCTGCCTTTGTTTCTCATTAGATACTCCAATCCTGCTTTGCGTTTTAACTGACAAAAGTCCTTCAAAGCCTCAAGGGGCAGAGGGGGCTCCTTCCAGAGACACACACAATTGCGGTTCATTAAACATGCAGAGGCTGTAGTCGGAGACCACATGACTTTTAATGCCTGTGTACAGTGTCTAGTTAAATAGATCCATCATGCGGCTGGTTTCTGAACACCCTCCTCTTCTAGGCAAAATTATAGTCTTGTTGCAACCAAACCTCTTTTCGGCTTGCTGCTTCGGGTGCGGGGAGGGGGGTTGTCCCCCATGTGATTGGGCTTTACTCGCAGTCCCGAGTAAGGCGAGCTCTGCCGGGCACCCTGTCAGGCTGTTGTCAGAGCTGCCTTTGATAACTACCAGTCTCCGGAAGCCAAAGTATGTTCTATTGGTACTTAAAGGACAAAAATACTGGTTAATTTTCAACAGTGCTCCTTCATTTGACTTTACAATTTATGGCAGTGAACATTAATGCGAGAATAGCTTGGTCGAGGAGGAATTTCAAATTAGAGAAGCTCTTCTCTTTAGCCCCAACAGCCTGACCCAGGGTGAACGGAAAAGTAATTTGCCACCAGATCCTCATTTTGCTGCTGTTATCACTCCTTGTAAATGAAGCACGGCAATTTATTGTAGCACCTCGAGAAGTCAAGAACATAATGTGTAAAACACATAGAAAAAAAAATCTTCCTTCATGTTCATTAACACCCCGCACATAGAGGCTGTTCACGTTCCCCTCTAATGAAGGAGGGGGTGAAATCTTAAACCTAAAGCTTTCTGTCATGTGAAGAAGCCCTCTTCAGACCATTAGATGGCTGAGTTGGACCGAAGAAAGGTCACTGACAAAAAAAGGGGGAAAGAAATGAAAAGGAAAGAAAGTTGCAGGGGTGAGGGAAGAGGAGGGGCATGAACCACAGAAAACGGCAATGCTGGAAAATGGAAAAATAGATTCAGGAAGGGAGTTTAGTCAATTCCCAGAATGGAAAGTGCATTTTCAGCATCAGTTTCCATTTTCTTTTTTCTTGTTGGTCTCTATGGGCATTTTCTACTTATATTCAAGAAAATAGTATCTAGCCCTTGATTAGCTGGGACTTACTTTAACACGCTAATATTCTGTTATTTCGTTCTTGTTCTGATCTTATGAAAAGTGATTCCAGAAGCATATCAATATAAATAAAATTATATAAATGTGTGCATGCCTTATGGATTGTTTCTAATGATGAAGAATGGGGTGGTTTTTAAAACTGTACATTAATTTTATGTGCGCAAGGAACTGGAATGATGTACTTGATAATGGCAATATCAAGTGTTTCGTTGGGAATCTTTTATCTCAGTTATACCTGTATAAGGAAACTAAACTCCATTAATTCAAGTCCCTGTGAATAACAGAATGAATAATGCTAAGGATAGTCTAAGAATAGCTATTACAACTATCATTTATTACAGCATGAGGTAGAACTGCTAAATTGAAAAGAAGTAGATTTACCTTCTTCAGTTACATCTTAAATGGTTGAAAAATTCTGGAGATGTCTGTACTATTAGGGCAATGGAAAAAGAAGTAGCAAAAGGTTGAGTTTTGTGTCCTTCATAGATACAGAGCACACATGCACGTACAAATTGGGCAGATTGGGACAATTCTTGAATAATTAACTGTTATTTGTTAGACATGAATTTGTATTGATTTGCAATGGGGTATTTCATGCTTTGATTTCTCAGACTGCTTTCACTTGGTCTACAGAGGTAAGAGAAAGAGATAAAATTATCTGGACACCTCGCTGAAATTATGCTAGCCCTCTTCAAGTGGTCTTTGTCATTACTAGTCTCTTGTTGTGCAGGCTTGGTGCTAACAACAATTATTGGTGGTAGCAACAGGAATTTTTTGGGCTACACAATGGTGGCCCATATCATACACCTGCACACAAGATAACCTTAGCATACATCAGGCAATCCTCCTTGCTCCCTACTGATGGTGGGAATCCTACTATCCAACTCTTTAACCTAGATTCATCAGTGGATGAAAATAAATCCCTCAGTTGGATTAAATCAACTACCTGAGTTGGTTTACCCTGGATGAACTAGCTATTTTTGTTTAATCAGCACAAGGTCATCTTTGAGCCTAGGGCTTCTTCTGGTTGTGCTGAGGACCATCAAAGCAAGAAAATCTCAAATCATTCACTGATCTAATGGGGTAGCTCTCCATATATTTTAAACTATTTTTATTATAATCCCTGGGATAAGATTGGTTTGAAACAGGCACTGCCCATTTCAGTTTACACATATTGTTTGATAGAGTCAGCTTGGCCATGTTATGATTTTTATCATGAGTCTTTGACTTGTTAATAAAATGGTCTTCATCTGGAAAGAAAGAAAGAAAAGAGCTTCTCTGGATAAAACGTAATTGGGATACCATCAATAAGAAGTTTTTTTTCCCTTAGAACCAGCTGGTTTAGTTAATTAGACAGAAGCATTTACAGCCGAGCTTCAATATTAAGTTCAATATTAAGATGAGAACAGTTCTAAAGTAAAGAACAACAACAACAACAACAAAAAGACTTTATATGAAGAATGGAAACTGATTAGAGGTCCTAGCAGACAAAGCATTATTCTGCCCAGAGTTGCTTAGAGTTGGGCAGCCTGTAAATTTAGTAGATGATGTTGATGACAATAACAACAACGGTGATGATGATGATTCCAATTAAACCCTATTTTGGACTGACTCTAGTTTCCAAATCATTTTTTAAACAGCATAATGTATAATAGTCCATACAGGAAATGATTACAGTCATAAGAAAATGATGTAGATGGATAGGCAGGCAGGGGGGAAGGCTTTGAAGGACAAGAGGAGACTCATTACCAAAGAAATGATCAGATAAAAGGGGGCCTGAGCCCAGAGCCAAGGGATGCAAAATTCTGTTACTGTAGCTGTTACAATAAAAGTAGTAATGGCCTGCAATACATTGGTTTCTTAGCCTGACACACTATCTATCCAGTATCACCTTTGCGATGATTAGGCATTGGTCTAGTATCCAACTAACGGCAGACTAATGCCCAATCATCACAAAGGCTATACTGCAGCCTTGATTAAAATTGACTAGTTCTTTTCTTATTCTAAATCAAGGTGGACAGTTTTTTTTTAATGGTGGGGGACTGCAGGAAGCATGACAAATATAACTGGGAGGGATGACAGGTGTATCTGTATCATCACCATCAGTCTGAGGGATTAATTTTCACCAACAGATGATTGAGACTTAATCACATCTTTTCTTTTCCACCTTAAAATCTGTAGGCAATTGTGCCCCATAATTTCAGCAGTCTGATTTTGGGAAACCTCTGGGGATGACAGACTTTGCAGTAACTGTACATTTATAGGCTGCAGTTTGTTCACCCCTGTTCTAAATGGGATCCATATTTTTTTATTAGAATAGTTCATTTTTCTGGTCCAAATTTGATAACCTATTCTTATAATATCTGTCTTTAATCCAGGCCCCAATGGATTATCAGGCTGGGTCATGTCCAATGAAAAATATAGGACCTTCTGGTTTAAGTGATGAGTGACCATATTTTTTCGATAAATGCCACTCCAATTAGCAAGCAGCAGGAGTCTCTTGCGATATGACAACATTCTGTTCTCCTGAATTTTTCTCACTGGAGAAGTAATCATCATTTGCAGAAAATAGAATTGTTTTACAAATGAGAGTCCAATGGAAAAAAAACTATATTTAACAAAATACCCCGGCATGATTTATTTTTAATTTAATTAAATTCAATGGTTTGTCCCACTAGGTAGCATATAATTCTTGAAATCTTATAAGTACATATTTTGAGGAAGTTTAAAGGTTTTAAAATAAGTGTTAAATAGAAATAATTTTGTTTTTGTTATCGTTTTTTTATTTTACTTTGGGGAGTAGGATTTCATGCTTTATAAAACTATCATTCAGCTGAGATGAAGAAGTGCAAGACCTAAACTAAAGTTAAGGGTAAAACACGAGGGCTAAAGGTTATACCACAAGGAAGTTGTGGAGACTTATGGAAGGTTAGAAGGCTGTCTATACATTAATTTTCTTCCACTGAATATCATTGCCTGCATCATTGTAAAAACATGATCCTCTCAAGCATAACAAGTGCTTCCCTTTGTCTTCTGGTAAATAATAGTTTTATATATAGCTGAACACCACATGGTAGCTATTTTGTGAGACCAGCCACAGCAAGGATTCAAAGTTCCAAGTGGGAGCACTTCAGGGGTGGGTTCTAACTTACCTCACCGCAGGTTTGCTGCCTCCTGCACCGCATGGATGCACCATACGCAGTAAAAAAAAAGCCAAAAAATTCCCCCCAAAAGGCTGAAAACAAGATGGCGATGCATGTGCAGTGCCAGAAACTCAGCTTCTGCGCATGCGCAGAAGAAAAAAAAAACAAAAGAATTTTTTTTTAAAAGTTGCCCCCTAAAAAATTCCCCCCCAAAAAAATTCCCCCCAAAAAATGGCGGCATCCACAGACCAGAACCAGCTCCGTGACATCACCAGTGGCCTACTACCTACTCGGTAGAACCGTCCGAACTGGTAGGAACCCACCTGTCGAGCACTTCCTTTAAAAAGGTTGAAGACACCTGAATTATATTGTAGTTTTATTCAACACTTAGCCTGCTTGTTCTTTCTGCCTTTTAAGCAGGCTTTTCCAAACTTGGCAAGTTTAAGATCTGTGGACTTCAACTCCCAACGCTGGTTGGGGAATTCTGTGAATTGAAACCGACAGGTCTTAAAGTTTGCAAGTTTGAAAACTGCTGCTTTAAAGGCATCCTTGACTTCAGCCTTGGCAATTTTAAGACTAAAAGCTACTGAGGGAGAGGAAATGCTCCAACATTGACTTGAGAGTTAGCCACATAGAACACTGTGAAACTTAAGGTTCCTTGCTGCTCTCTAAGCTTGTTTTCTTGTAGACGTGTTATTATCTAAACCAAGTAACATCATCAATGCAGTGTAGTACCTGCAGTTCAGTCATTGATGATGTTATTTAGTTTGGGTAATGAAATGTTGGCAAAAAGCAACCAAACTCAAGAGAACCAAGGATCCCTTTATTTCAACCCCAAGCTACAATATTCTCGTCTATCAATACTGTGAAACTTACTTTTGAGGAGATATGCATTGAACATTTAATCTTTGATAGGTCCCCCTGAATTGGGAGAGGAAGACATGGATAACTTGTGAAGAGGAGAGTCAGAATAATAAAAAAAGAGATTAAAGAAGGAAAAATAAATGAACCCTTCCCACCCACAGCTTCTCTGCATCAAATTGCATTCTTCCAAGATGCAGCATAAAAGTGGCCATTAAATTAACATTATGTTTGACCTTGAAACTAAGTTCACACAATTCTGTAAATAGGTGCTGCCTCATCAATATATATCTGTGAAGTTTTGTGAATTATTTCTATATGTAAGAGCCGAGGTGGCGCAGTGGTTAGAATGCAGTACTACAGGCTACTTCTGCTGATTGCTGACTGCCTGCAATTTGGCAGTTCAAATCTCACCAGGCTCAAGGTTGACTCAGCCTTCCATCCTTCGGAGGTGGGTAAAATGAGGACCCA
>JANHFT010001770.1:79821-96209 GCA_032467955.1 Pseudoxenodon macrops | reverse complement strand
TTCAGTTCTTGGTGCCATATTAAGTGGAGAACAATTTCTTATTCAAGTAAAACTTCCCTGAGAACAATATACCTATTCTCTCTTGAAGAAGGTGGTCCAAGTAGCCTATAATCCCCTGATATGGAGAAAAGGTAAGGTATTCTTGGGATGCACCTCAGAGGTGGGTTCTTATCGGTTCTATCTGGTTCTATAGAGTAGGTAGTAACTCCGCAGTCATGGAGCCAGTTCTGTCGGTGGCTCCATGGGCGCCACCATCTTGGATTTTGCTTCTGCGCATGTGCAGAAGCTAGTTTTTGACTGCTGTGCGCTCACTCAAGGAGCGACCCGGAGCGAACCAGCAGTAGGAAAATTCAGAACCCACCTTTGGTGCACCTGTCTTTGCTTTGGTGCCTCAAAGTCTTTCCTGGGGATAAAAAACCTGGGATGGTCTACAAACAAACAGTTATTAATTGGTGGGATATGCTCACCAGTTTGGTTTAATGGTTAGGGTACTAGCCTAGAAACTAGGAGGGATTCTGCCTTACACATGAAAGCCATCTAGGGACCTTGGGCCAGTCACTCTCTCTCAGCCTGATCATCAGGTTGTTACGGTATGTATGAAAAATAATAAAGACAGGATAAAAATAAATCTAATAAATAGCAGAATTATTAATTGCTGGCTTGACTATATTGGCAGTCAATATAGAGAATGAGTTTTGTTGATGTGACACATTAAATTGATAAAAAAGAGGAGTAAATTGCATGTACAGACCAGGGGTTGGTTCTAACTTACCTTGCCGGTGGTTCGCTGCCTCCCGTGCCACGTGCACGTACTTCGTACGTCTGCGCATGTGCAGTAGAAAAAAGCCCAGGAAAAAAAGGGCTGAAAATAAGATGACGACGCATACGCAGTGCTGGAAACTCGGCTTCTGCGCATGCGCAGCAGAATTAAAAAAAAAGAAGATGGCGGCACCCATGGAGCAGGAGAATCGGCTCCGTGACGTCACCCGTGGCCTTCTACCTACTTGTAAAACCTCTCCGAACCGGTAGGAACCCACCTCTGGTACAGACTGAAGAACATCTATCCCTCATATAAATTCATGGAACTGTAAACTGAGAAAGTGTGTATAAGGGACCTTTCAGTGTCTTGATAAGAATAAATCTGCAATCTTTACATAAAGACATATAGGTAGTCTTCGACTTATAGCAGTTCATTTCATGATCGTTCAATGTTACAGCGGCACTGAAAAAAGTGACATGACTGTTTTTCACACTTAATGACCATTTTGATCATGTGACTCCATGGTCACATGATCAAAATTCAGATGCTTTGGCAACTGACTCATAATTATGACCGTTGCAGTGCCCTGGGGTCAAATGTTCACTTTTTGCAAACTTCTGATAAGCAAAGCCAATGGAGAAGCCAGATTCACTTAATAACCATGTGGGAAGAATGGGGCAAAAATCACTTAACAAGTGTCTTACTTAACAAGAGAAATTTTGAGCTCAGTTGTGGTTGTAAGTCAAAGACTACCTGTATTGTAGTAATAAAATTTCAGTGAATTTAATGGGATTTGCTTCAGGATAGGCTTGCATAGAATAGGACTGTAAGTATTCCAGAAAAATTAATGTAATTTTTCCCTTAAGCTTCCAATTTAAATTTAGCTGAAACTAAGACTAATAGCACTTTACGTTTCTCTTCATTTTTCTTATTCCTCTCTTCTTTCAGGCCACTTCTGCTCTGAGTTGGAAGAAAGAGGTTAAAATAGCATGTAGGAGGCTTTGTAAGAAGAACAATGTACAGGAAATCCTTGGAAGTCCACTCTTAGAAGCCTGTTTTTACACATCAAAAAGACTTGCAAAGAATCCCTTGATAATAGTGAATTTGACCAAGAATTATTTTCTCAATTATTGCTAGACAACACTTCCTTTAGAAAGTGGAGTAAACTGGGGTTCAATGGAGGAAGGTCATTTTAATTTTTATATTATTATTTTATTTTATAAAGATATTGTTAATAAAGCTTTCATAAAGGTATTTGCCACCATAGTAAAGGTATTGTTTATTTCATAAAATCCTTTTTTCATGAGAGTTACCCAAGATCAGATCAAACCAAAACCATTATTACAGCTTTTATGCCAGATACACTGGAATATAATACAAACTCTGTGTTTATACATTCTTCTTTTTCCTTTTCTGGTGTCTCCTTCTTTTCCCCTCCACAATTGCTAGCCTCCCCTGCCTCTCTCCCCTCCAAAATATTACACTGGACACAGAACTGTGAAACAAATGAAAGGAGGAGGAGGGGGAGACTATAGAATTCTACAAAAATAAAACCAAGAGGAAATTGTTTCTAATCAACTTTGCAATATTTCATAATAAATATTTTATTTAATCCATTAAAATACTGTACCATTTCTCCTCACAAAGCTATTTTTTTTCTGTTTAAGAAACAATCATATTTAAAAATGATATTGAATTCCATAAACCTGGAGTTTTAGAAATATTTTATCTTTGGGAATGCATATTAGGCACTTTTACATGGAATGGGATCATGTTTTATATTCAAGAAATCTGCTATTGCTTCATAACAATTTGTTCACTCCTATTTTCTAGTCTCAGTTGCCATGACAAGTACTGTAAGTAAAATGGTAAAACTGAGGGACTCAATTTCTTTTGAGCTAGGTAGTTCAAAATCCTATTTCCAATGACTCATCAACCTTTCATGGATCAGTGAATAGAAGGACTAGGGGTGACAGTGTTCTAATATTTGATGGGCTTCCACAAAGAAGATTTTCCAAAGCACCAGAAGGCAAGACAAAAAGCAATGGATGGAAACTAATAAAAGAGACAAGCAATCTAGAACTAAGAAGAATTTTCCCAACAGGGAGAACAATTAACCAATGGAATGGCTTGCCTTCAGAAGTTGTGGGTGCTTTATCACTGAAGGTTTTTAAGAAGAGATTGGATAGTCATTTGCACAAAAAGTGGTATAGGGTCTTGTGCAGGGGCTTGGACTAGAAGTCCTCCAAGGTCCCTTCTGATATTCTGTTATTCTAGATTGTTTATTAGTTCCACCTTTTGGAAGAGGTAAACCTGGAGTAAATCGGCTTGCTAGTTCGCTTATGCTAAGTCAGAATTCTGCCTAATTTTATCCAAGCACAGCTATTGAGTCAATGGCTAAGCCTACATGACACCCTACGCCATGATTTGTTTTAACCGCAGCTAGACAAGCTAAACATCGCACGCAACATTAAGCCACACGCTTTTGTATACGAATGGCTGTATTAACATGTTATGCAAAGACAAACCTTCCCTCAAGCCTCTCTATGGCTTAGCCTTAAATGTTAATCCGGTTTTGATAACATACATACAGGATTTAGTGCTCATCTTTCTTTGCAGTCTCTTTTCTTTCTTTCATCTTTTTTGTCGTTTGCACTTTTTCTTCTCATTTTCTTCTGGGAGGAGAATTTTTAGGCTGATTGTTATTTTGTGTAGCATCTGCGCATTTTGAAGGGAGTGAAAACTGGATGGTGGTACCCAATCAAGGTGAGCCCCATGGAAATAGTCTAACAATTACCTTCAGTAATTCCCAGACTATTTTTTTGACACTAAAATTCTGACAGCTTGCTCTTGTGATAAAGATGTTAACAAGAGAAGAAAATGGCTCTAATTTAATCTATTCTTGCAGGTCATGCTGAAATGAGATGGGGATGACACAAAATTATAATAATAAATACAGGCGTAATTTCACAGTTCTTCATAAATGCTGCTCCCCCGTCTTTTCACATGCAAATATGCTAGCCTTTGCTTCGTGACAGTGATTTATGAGGTGCTATCTTGCCCTCCACTTTGGAATTGTATTCTACCTGATCCCATAATTATTTTTATACTACTAAAACAAACCCTTATAGATTACTATTGCAGTGCCATTCTAGAGATTTTACACCTCCTTCTTTTGATGCTTTCGAGAGTCTTTACTATGATATTAGCTTCTTAATTGTGACTCAGCTCACACCAGACAAGAAATATAAAATAGGATCAAAGTGCAAAGGAAGACAAAAACAAATCTGTAAGAGCTGAGATTAGCTATTGTTTAAAGCAGCATTTGTGTGATGCTAGCTGTTACAGATGGAAACCAGGTTAATTTACAACTGGCAGTAGAGGGTGAAGGATGTATTCAGAAGAAAGAATCCAGAGGTATTAAGTGTTTCTGTTTTCCTTGACATTTGCATCTTCTTCCTTGGCTATCACTACCCATAACTATGTTTTTGTCAAATGAAGATTTATGAGAATCAGCAAAAACCATATTTTCCAAGAGGAATGGCTAAAGTCCTTCAAAAGAGGATATTGACTGTCAAGAAAAAAGGATGTTGGATTAGGTATTCCTGAGGCAACTCCCAGGCTGAAGATTGTGATTTGCAGCACTAATGGTGGCCATGCATGCTGGGAATCCTCAAGCCCACAATGGAAATGATAATATGAAGATACTGATAAGGTCTTAATAAACATTATGCAAAATGGACAAGGGCCCTAATTAGAAGGAGAATGGTGTGGCTCTTAGGCAGAAAGATTGATACATGATGTAATGGCATAAAAAGGAGCAGCAGGGGGCTTTGAAATGGCAATTAAAACTAAGGGCCTTACCCCACTATCTTCTCCTGTTTGTGCTGGCAGAAAAGTAAACCAGCATAAAATTTGCTATTCTCATTGCTGATCCCAAAACTACTTTTATTACCTCTGTTCCCACTTTATTGCTAAAAATTATATTTCCTTCCAAATTAAGGGGAAATAAAGCCTTGCAGAATATAAGCACTTTGAAGCTGCTTTTTGAAATAGGTACACTGGACCACTGGTACAGCAAAGGATAATTGAAACCATTCTAGTTATGGTTTGGAGATAGATGAAGTCCATATCCTAGAACTCAGTAGGACAAAAAGTAACCAAAGCAAGTCTATGCCATTTTGAGGTGCAAATACAAAATCTGGTTATCTCTTTACCCAGGTCGTGGAGGGTGGGGTGGGAGGGAGGCATACGATAAATTACAAAAAGTTGGGGGGGAGGAGTTAATAAAGTTGTTCTTCACATAAGCATCCATATCTACAGTAGTTCTCTTGAGATGTTGTAGACTATGGTTCCATCAGAGTCAGGCAATCTGAGCAAAGTTAAGGGATTGTCATGCTGAAGTTTGCTTGTTGGGCATTTGGGAAGAAGCCATCATAACTCCCAAATTAGACAATGCACTCCCTGGCAATTTATACTTGGAGCTGCTTTTTTTGTGTTTTTAGGGGGAAAGTCAAGATCATCTTCTTTCAGTTAAGCTTTTTTTCAAATAGAGATAAAGAATAGCCATTTAATTATTTTTGAATATATTTTATATCTTTATGCTATATTTTTATGGTTCGGTTAGCAAAAGGTGCTTATCTTTCTGGAGATTTTTTTTTTAAATCAGGAGGTAATTGTCAGAGCTGTTTCTTCAAATTTACCTCCTGCAGGACTGAGCAGAAAGTGGAGCTAAGTAACAATTATAAAGCCACTGAATTTCCAGTTTCTCAGCAACACCAGGTCTTTCAAACCTAAAACTGATACCTAACTATATTGAGAAGTTTTTGTTTAAAAAATGCAAATATATTGAGATTCTTTTGAACCGATATTACTTACTATCTTGCAAAGTAAAGCTCCGTGTATCGAGTTATTGTTATCATTAATTAATTCAGCCTACTTATGATCTAATACCTAATTATGATCTAATTCCTCAACTTGCAACTACAACTGAGCCCAAAATGTATGTTGTTAAGTGAGTAACTGTGTTACTTTATATTTATAAATCTAAGTACTGCAGTGGCTTTTGTATGCAAATGGAGTAATAGCTATCACAACAAGCAACAATACTTTGGTGTATCTGATGGTGCTGAAAAGCATGGAACAAGTTGTCATTGTTTTTGCTTTGAGGGTAGATGCTACTGATGATAACCCATATCTGTCGCAACATCTTATTTCTATACTGGTAGTCCTCACTTAACAACCAAAATTGGAACTAGCAACTCTGCTGCTAAGTGATGCAGTCATTAAGCAAACCTCAGATGACTGTGACTTGCAATTGTATTGCCAACTGCTCTGTTAACTTTGCTTGTCAGAACCCAGCTATGAAGCACAGAAATGGTGATCATATGACTATAAGCCACGGCAATGCCTGCTGGTTGCAGGGCACCTCACTCTCAATCATATGATCGCAGGGACACTGCAATGGATATAAATGAAAGGACTGGAAAGTTATTTTTTCAGCACTGTCATAACTTTAAATAGTTGCTAAACAGGACAGTCAGTAAGTAAGGGCAATCTGTACCTCTTTTTTCTTCAACATGAGAAGGTTGTTCAGCTGTTTTAGCTGTTTGAGTCAAACCCTCTTCTCAAATTAGAGTTGCTTAATCAGTCAATCACAACAATAACACAACAGACTACAGAAAGCATTGAAACTGTTCCTAGAGCTTGTATTATTTTGTGGTATTATGGTTTTTATTTTTGCAAATGGCTTTAAACTTACTTATATTCAGAAATAGGTCCTTTACGATGAAAGGACAACACAGTCCTTTCAACAGTTCCAAGAAGGCTCCACACCAATTTGCACTACTAAGGTGACCCTGATGACATAGATTATGGTCCAGGTGACCTTAATGACCCACTAAAAGAATGCAAATGACCAGCCGTCTGCAAGAAGCATAAATCCTTCCATTCCCACCATCTAGTCAGAGCTGAAGAAGCTTCTTGAATGAGAAGTGAAATGTTTTCAAAGAAAAACCAGAAAGCCCAGTTGCCTCTTGAAAATGCACCTTTGAGACAACCATGACCTGGATGACTAAGAATCTCCATAGGTATTCATAAATAGGCATTCATTGATTTTTAAAACAGCAACAACTACAGTTTAAAATACATTTATACTTCAAGAACTGGAAATGTGAAAGTGTTATGCTGCCAATTTGTCACTTCAATTTTATTGTGGGATCTTTTATTTTTCTACTAGAATTGTGGAAACATCTGTTCCCTGTATATCAGGGTAACTTGAGAAATTCCAAATAACAAAGGAATTCTATTTCAGTTTAGTGACTCTATGCATCTGATGAAATGAAATGTAGCTCATTAGTCTTAAAAGATGCTATTAAATTCCTGATTTTTTGTTACCACAGATTAATGCATGGCTCTCTTTCCATAATCTCTCTAAACTACATAGAAAATTCACGAAACCCCTGTTTCTGTGTTTCTTTTTCTGGATTTGGGCATGAGAAAGAGGTGGTCCAAGTGGTGCCTTTCATGTGATTTGGGGATTCTCACACATTGTAGAATAAAAAGAGAACAATAGTAAAGGGACTTCCACCTGGCCAATGAAGAATTAGAGTGTGGGCTGTCTATGACAGAAAAATTGAGACTCATTGCTGTAGGTCTGCGGCCCCAATCTGTGACACAAATTTTCCTTCAGTCTAAGTGGCTAGATTATGATTTTAATACGGGCAGCTGGCATATGCCAAAGCAATGTGCTAATTCCACATAAATACATATTTTTGCCCAAGAATATACCCATGGGACCTTAGGAAATAGAAGAAAATAAAAATGGTGGGGGAGTGCATCTTAGTGTATCCCCAGGACAAGCTAAGTTAGGAATAGACAACCTGATCTTCCAAGGAGGCTACAGAGGAAGCAGGAGCATTCCCATCTTCTTCTCGTTCGGTAGTTGAATATTTTGTAAGAGAGCCTGTTATCGCAGCAACTTTCTGAATGAGCAAACCATTTGGCACATTTTGTGTGAGCTTCATGGGGATCTTCACCATGCATTCTACTTTTTGAAGTGTTCCCAAGAATCCCTCTTGTCATAGGCCTTCCATTGGAGATGCCATATTTCATGGACAAGAGTGGTTGGGATATGCTGGGTATAAGCCAAATGAATCATAAACCCTCATATATTTCCTATAACCTTGATCATCTGCATTTTAGGTAGGGAGAGTGGAAATGCTGTGACTAACTAGGATAAAAATGTGAGGCATCTGTTGTCTCGGGTGACCTCAAACAATCTTACAAAATCCATGTATTCAGAATGAAAAGTTTTACAAGTGACCCATGACGCTCAAGAGTATTATGGAAAATGTTTGTGAACTATATATGAATAGCTGAGTTATTAGAGAAAAATAGGGGCATTAAATGAACCATTTGATAACTCCAAAAGAGCTACATTAATAGTAAGCACAAATGGTAAAGCTAGTTTCAGCAGCTTCTTTATAAACGCAACAACAAAGGGTCTTTTCTGTGCCACTAAAATGGAAGGAAATTACTTCTGGATTTGGAACAAGCTAATGCCAAGGTGACATTACTGTACCAACTGTTGAGTCTTCTAATGGAAATTAACCGAACAGCTTTCTCATAGTAAGTAGACAGGGTTAGGAGCTTTTCCTTCTTGCAAACGTCACTAGTTAATTTCTAGATCCTAAGACCCTTCTTTATAGACTATTTTTCATATAAAGAATGCATTTATCACTAGGAGATCAGGTTTTGTATTTAATGTCAGCAGAATAACGTTCTGTAACATTCTGATTTACTATCTCCCTCCCCTCAACTAAGAGTTAGCAAAATATGATTCATTAAACACACTATGTTACCTAAATGGTCCTACAATTAATCTGCCTCCTTAAGGCTGTTTTGTTCGCTGTTCTCCAGATGGCTGCTAATATTTAATAGATTTCCACTGACTATCTGTGTAAAAGGATGTTTATGGGCAAGGTCTAATTTATGAACACAAGTACCATTATTTATCCTTAGTCTCATTATGGCACAAAAGGCTTATCTTGACCTTTTAAAGTAACACAATTTGTAGATGCATATAGAAAATTACAAAGAAATGCAATCCATTTCTCTAATAATATGACTACTGAAGTTAATAGCTGCTTCAGCCATCACAGAACTAAAGCATAAGTTAAGTGCAGTTTTTAAATATTTCTGTAACAAAGCCTGAAACAAAATAGGGGATTATAATAAGAAAGAGTTTAACTTTGTACAAAGGAGTAGATGTATTTAATATCTTCCTGCAGAGAGCAATTATGGTTGTAACAAATATTTCAGATTCTGTATTATGGAAGTATCTTTATTAATCCAACTTAGAGTACATAAATGAGTGTAGTATTGTCTAGAATCTCTTGTTTGATCATGCATGTCTGGGTATATGCGTGCACTCATGCATATATGTATATACGGTATGTATGTATGTGTGTATTTATATGAAGTCCAAAATGAAGCATGGAGAAAATGAGGTTTAAGCCTTCCCAAAACACAGGGAATGCATTAAGCTGGGGGGGGGGAATTAAAACCACCAACCCTATGCCATATACTATAAACATGTGAACTGAGATATTCAGTATGCTATAAATTCCTCCTCCTCTTCCTCCTCCTCCTCCTCCTCTCTTTGTTAGCAGCATCAGCATTTCTTTTTCCATGTTAGGATAGTACTGCACCATACATGATTTCAAATTGCATTCTTTCTTACCAGAACAGTGATTTGGTTGGGTCAGACACTGCTTCTCACACATATAGGCAAAAAAAGATATTAAACACTCTAGTATCTTCATTGGTCATACACTCTCAAAACAAAGTATAAAAATTAGTAAATATCAGGGATGTACACATTCAATGATCCCAGGAACTGTTCTATACTCTTTATGCTCATGGGACTGAAATAGCTAGTTTAATAAAATTGGTGTCATAATAGGCTGTACTGTGAGTTATGAAATCTATTGCTTAGCTTGAGATATAAATCTGTAGATATAGATAACAAGTATTACTTACAAAAATGGTAAAATTATAAAATATGTACTTTTTAAAACTTGAGAAAGTTGTAACAATCACATTATTAAATCAATACACGGAAGAAATACTTACACAGTGGAAAAGACATCCTGTTCTGTTCTCTTGAGTAGCTTGAAAAGAAGGCAACCTTTTTAATGATATACCCTTGACAAAAAGAGTGAATCTTCCAATTTTAGACAAGCTGTTCATGAATCAATGTGGAGATTCTCTCAAACAGCTTCTTTTTGATGCTATTGTGGGAGTGGTTAAGATGTATTTTTATTAGTTTATTTAAAAGACCTAAATGGTGCCCATCTTAAGCAACTCTGACTGATAACAACCAATAAATGAAATCATAATAAACAGTAGAAAAGAATAAACAAAAATCCTGCAGTGTAGTTGTTGATGGACAAAGATTTGTAGCCTATATATTCTGTTATCATTATTAAACCTGCTGAGCCTGGCAAATTAAGTAGGATTGTAGGTTGCATCAAAAGAAAGTATCCTGAATAGGTTTTTTAGTGCCTTCAAAGCATCTAAGAGGCATGAGGGAAGTATATTCATATGCATTTTAGAGTTAGAATCAGATAATCATATTTTCTTAATTTTCCATTGAAAGTAAAATCCCTCCAACAGGTATTGTATTGCATGTTATTTCAATTTGTTAGAATTTAAAGTATTATTTATTTTCCTTTATTAATTCCATTCATATAATAAACCTCCTAATAACAGGTTTCCTGATACAGGTAATTCTTGACTTACAATAATTCATTTAGTGACTGTTTTATGTTACAATAGCACTGAAAAAGTAACTTATGACCATTTTTCACACTTATGAATGTTGCAACATCCCCATGATCACGTGATCAAAATTTGAACACTGGGCAACTGACTCATATTTATAATTCATATTTATAGCCCTTTGATATAAAACCTATACTTTACCAAGCAGTAAATCAGGAAACCTGCATCCTATGTGAAGGTAGAGGATACTGGTCCTCCATTAAATGACAATTAAAGGTGATTTGCATAATAATTCAAATTATAAATTTGCATATCGACAACACTATAATTTATTTTTCTGTTTTGGTTTGTCATCATTGTGATTTTTCTTATCTTTGTGAACTGCTGAAATTATATACAAAAAATGTGGATGTAACAAATATATTTTATGGGTTTATCTTGAATTTGAAGGCAAAATTCTAAAGTTGGTGCTGAGCTTTTCTCCGTGACAAAATATCTTTTCTGTGTGAGAAAGAGTTGTAATCCATTAGAGCTGCACCAAGAAATACTCAGCTGCATTCATTCTTATTTTGAACCCCCAAAGACAAACAATTTAAGAGGAAATTGTAGTAATTAGGTCTGAATTAAAGAGGAAGGAATAGTTGTTTTAAAATGGCAAAATGATCTGATATAAGAGGTTGGCCTAAATACTATTCCCCCAACTCTAGGTGAGAATAGGTAAGGAGATGATGAATCTTTCCGCTTAGCTAGACAAAATGATATTGGAGGACCGATTAGTACCATGATGAAGAGGTTAACACCCTGCCTGTTACAAGAAGTGTCTGTGAAAAGGAGACCTGATCTGAGAACCGGCCATGTCAACCATGAAGTTATTTCAGTACATTTCTTCTTCCTAACAAGATGATTAATCCCATTATTATCCTCTCCACAAGTCTATTTTCCATTTAGCTAAGCACTTTCTATAATGTGCAGCTTACAGAAATAAAACTTTGACTTCTTAATCAAAGATTCGGAAGATTTTTTGCAGTCCTCTTTCCCTCCAATCATAACTTACATGAATATATCATTTTTGTTTGTCGGTTTCTAAATTACTTTCCCTAGACTGGGAGACTGCTTCTGAAAAATATGCATAAAATATGCATTAAAATATCCTGTTAAATGTATTGTAGATATAATAAGTAGTCTCATACTGATAGTTTAACTTTGATCTTCTACAATAGGACAACTGTAATAGAATTGCAGCTTCTCTGGGGGGAAATGCGCTTAATTCAAATTCATACTTGTCCATTGCAGCTTAATGTTCAGTGCATCAAGAGAACTGATTCTATTTATCAATGTGTCTTTCACATATTGTCTTGGGTTAACATGCTGGCCTGAATCAAGGGAATATAATATTTATATCATAAAAATGCATTTCATAATCAACATCTGTACTTAGGAATAATAAATTACTATCCAGTGATCATTTTGTGGTTAGTAGTTGTAATCAGGCGGGAGATAAGGGGTGGAGGGAGGAATGGTGTTTTATAAGGCAATATATTGTAATGACTATTTGTTGGTAAAGAAAAAAAGTGCTGGTAGAGAAGCACTATACCCTTTCAAATTCCATAGAATAAAATTGTAATTAGTTATCCTGAAATGCTAAAATTAGACAGATGGCATGTCTTAATATTAATGAGATAGTGGGAGTTGCATAGTTGCATTTTTTCAGTGAAGTTTTTCTGAGGTAATTACCTTCTGAGCAGTCAGGTTCGTTTGATTTACAGTTCCAGCCCTTATTCTCCTTATAACATTTGGAGTCTTTGCCAATCAATCCAGCTCAAACAATCCATTGATCAGATCTTGTTCTTAATGAAAGTATTTTTACTCATCTTTCTCTTGAATACATCTATCTTTTTCTTTAACCATGTCTTTACATGTCTCTGGCTTGGCCAAAGACTCTTGGCAGACAAAATGCTGCAAAATTGGTACAAACTTCTATTTATATTACATTGCAGATATATGACTGATATGTTGAAAGACCATCTTAGTTCAGTAAGAAAGGTTATATCAATAGAACTATATGAATTTTGATCTTGATTGTTTGTGTATGCTTGGTTCATGGTCAAATTTTAGAGAATCACAGGCAACCTGTCGTCCCCCCCACCCTTTGGCAAGGCTTACGACTCAGAAATGTTTGTGGTCAGAAGATTGTTCTTAAATGAAGCCCTACAGACCTATTTTCTTTCTATTGCATCCTTTATTAATATAATGTTCTTTTCATTCTTTTGTCATTTGAAGTCAGAAGCCTGATATAAGTGGAGGTATGCTTGGAAATGCAAAATATTAAACTTTGCTTCAGAATGGTACATATACATATAAAGTTTTATTGCACTCATTGTGAAGTACTAATTTCTCTTATTTCAAATACTGAAGCTCAATTTGAATGGGACCTTTCCCACATGTGGGATACTGAACAATTGCCACTTGCCCAAAACCAATCCTCCCCATCCAGAATGGTCACTGAAAATTGCAGTCATTGTAGTTGGAGTCAGGAGTCGGCTTCAAAATTTTTAGCATCACCATGGTGGGCATGGCCTAGTCAGCCTCCTGCACCACAGTGTGTGTGTGGGGTCCTCTAGAGGCTTTCCGTGAGCCTCCAGGAGGGCAAAACAGCCTCCCCAGGCTCCGGAGGCTCTCTGGAGTCTGGAAATGGGCCCATTTCCAGCCTTCCCGAACTTCCGGTAGGGCCATTTTTCACCCTCCCTGAGCCTCCCCGCATGCCCTGCACTTACCTGCATCCAAAATGGGCCGTGTGAGGACTCCTGGGAGAGGGGGGCAGCCAGGAGTGGGATTTGGGGGGTTCTCCAAACTGGACAGAATCTTAGCTAGAGGTTCTCCCGAACTCCTGCAAACCCTCAGCAGCTCATCCCTGGTTGGAGTCCACCCTATCTGAAGAACAATGAAGTATCACATGATATTATATATTGTCCTGATCTTTAAATGATAAAGTTAATAAATTAACAATACTTGATTTTGAAACTAACATATATGAATCATCTGGGCCAATCTCTGGGCTTCCAATAGAACTATATTCAGGTTACCCATATAAACGGCTGTTTGTGTGTCACAAAATTGTCGCTAGCTTTAGTCTAACTTGTGCATCTCTAAATGAATTCCAAATCAGACATATGTTCTTCTGCATTGCCCTCTATTATAATAGCAGTGGATAGAAAGGAGGCAAATAAAAGCTTAAAGTTCTAATCAAAACTCTAATCAGAAAGATGACAAATGGTGAAGCTTATTAAATTTTCTTTGCTCCGTTGATGAATTTAATAAAGAACTAATCAAAGATCATTAGAAAGCTTTTGTGCTTCGCATGCATTGTAGCTGAATTGCAATCTGAATTTGTGTTTTACTGGTTACTTAGGATTGGATTGGATGTGTAAATATGAGGAAAAATAATTTTAAAATCAGCTATAGATACCAAATGTACATGATGTTTATTGCATTTGCACATTTCTACGCTTGTGATTAAAGGATTGATGTTTCATATCTTCTAATGATATTTGATTAAATTGATGTGTGTGTGTGTGTGTGTGTGTGTGTGTGTGAGAGAGAGAGAGAGAGAGAGAGAGTTAGTAGAGCTTTATATGAAAGTTTGTGTTTGTGTCTGTGTAAAGGGAACATTATTTCCCAGAGAATAAAGTTATAACGTAGGCCACTCATTATTGTGAATGATGATGAAAGAAGCTCTGAATAAATTGTCTCTTGGAAAGCATCCATTCTTTCTTAGATTTTTAACTTGCATAGGTTTCTGTCTGGGAATATAGCTGAGTGGCTCAGTGGTAGAATACATACTTTCAAAGCCAGCCAAACTTTAGATAGTATAAGGCCGTGATGGCGAACCTATGGCACGCGTACTGGAACTGGCACACAGAGCCATTTCTCTGGGCACATGAGCCATTGCCCATTGCTCTTTTGGGTTCTGGTGCATCAGCCAGCTGATCTTCCTGCACGCAGGAGCACCAGAAACCGGAAGAGCAGGCACCCGGTGTGCATATGCATGCCAGGAAGATGAGCTTCTGGTTTCTGGCATGCATGCGCGTGCGAAGACCAGCTGGCTGGTGCACATGTGCATGCCAGAAACCAGAAGATCATCTTCACAGCGCGCACATGCATGCTGGGCGGCTGCTCTTCCAGTTTGTGGCACATGGGCATGCAGGCGCACGGCATGTTCCTTTTCAGCATTTAGTGCTGAAAAGATTTGCCAACACTGGCATAAGGGAATCACCTCAGTGATTTCTTAGTGGGGAAATTGCCCCACATGCACCACTATGGATATTGGGAAAAAGAAACAAACAATTAGTTGTTTTTAATCTATTATCTTTGTATTTTTCCTGCAAGGGAGAATGAAGTATGCTGGCTTAGGTGCCAAAATAACACAATCCACTTATTAATCACTTGACTGAAGAGGTGGTGGTATGTTGCCTCAGAAAAGCACATTCCTTGGATCAGCACTATAGGTATGCTTTGGTGCCATACATGGAAGAGTTGGCAGCTCCAATTAAATATCAGATAAAATGTAGCATGAGAGGCTCTGTCTGACTCTTAAGAGCCACAAATGATTACCTCAATGGGCAAAGCCCTACTCATTCTCCTGCAGACCTAATCTCAGGGACATTGAAGTTAGGAGGACTGAAGAAACAATGTCTCTATTACCAGTTATTCCATGCCTTTCTATTGGTACTAGCAATTTGTCTTCTAAATGTGGGTCTAGGGAAGAAAGAGGACCTTTGGGGGGGACAGACTATGGTGTCCTTCCAGACCTTCACAGTTTACTTGGAGTGACTTGATGGATGACAGCCAGTCCCTCTATTCCTGTGGTAAATAGCAAGGCAATACTGGGGTAGACTGCTATTAAGCAATAACATGTAACTGCACCATGCAGATGCCATTATGCTATGGCTGCTGAGAGCATGATTTATCAATTTATTATACTGAAATGACAGAAAAGTTGGCTTCTAATGCAATCAGAAGGTGGCAGCTTACAAAAGTGCCCTAACGTTGGTTGTTTCTTTCTTTGTCTTTCTGAAATTCTTTCATTGTACCTGAAATTTCAGTAAAATCTCTAGTTCAGCCTCCTCTAATCTCAGTCCTTTCAGGTTTAAGAATACTTTCATCCCTGATCATCCTATTTTTTTGGTGGTAGATGGTTACATTAAACTTCAAAGGGCCAAACTGTACATATTTTTATTGTGTATTAGGTTGGCTTGTGGCCCAAAAAGGAAAGAAAAAATTCAGAATAAAGTTGGTACTAAATCATGGTTTACAAATCACAATTGATGGTTATACCGAATATTTCAAACTACAAATAAACAACAAATCACATTATAATTTATATATGAACCAGTTTATGGAAATTATCTCTGGATTATTCTAAATTTTTCATTGTCCAAAATTTCTAGACTATAGATGCTGACTGGTGACAGCATTTCAAACATTTTCTGTACCCTGACCGTATAAAATCCACAGAACAAAGAAAAATGTTCTCCTATCAGGAATAACATAATTTAATGTCTTGAAATATTGCAGAAAATACAACCCTAGTTTATGCAACAATCTGTAACCTTCACCAGACCATTTTAGACCTGGCGTAAAATTACACAACTAGTACCTCACCTAGAAATGTCCTTAGAATTATAATTCAAGAGTAACCTATTGCATTCCAGATTTTTTTCCAGTATAAATCTTATTTGCCTTGTTAATTGTGGGTTACTGGAATTAAAATCAATAACATCTGGTGCACTATAGGTTCCAATCATGTGGTGTATGTATGTATGTATGTATGTATGTATGTATG
>JANHFT010001770.1:40646-50758 GCA_032467955.1 Pseudoxenodon macrops | reverse complement strand
TTTGAAGCAAGAAGGAACATGGCACATCTCTAGTGATTTGTTGAAGATTTGGGTGAAGATGGGGGCCAATTGGTCAGTACAGACTTTGAAGCAAAAAGGAGTTATCTTGTCTGAACCACACCGTAGCAGCTGTTTTGATTAGAGGAAGGAGATGGACATCAGTTCAGCATGAGAGAAAATTGTGAAAGCAGTCATAACATTGAAGTTAATTGTAATAACCTCTCAGCAAGAGCAGAGAGCAAATACTGAGATAAAATATAGAAATGGAAGACGACGACAAGGAAAAGCTAAAATTGAAGTGAATGGAAGATGTAATAAAAAAACAGTTGCTCTTCATGTTATCATAGAGTCAAGAGTGGGTAGACTTAATCACTGTATAAAGAATACAATAATGGGGAGGTACTGCAGAAATCCATGTTATGGAAAAAGCTGGCTGCCAGTTTTCCTTGTGAATGTTATTTCACTTGGAACATATGCCATCAGATATAGGATAGGCTTTAGAATAACACAGTGTAGCTGTTGGTGTTATACGATATTTGTTTTGATTGCTAACATTAAGTTCCTAGATATAGCAAGAATGAACATTTCCTTTTCCCCCCCTGAGTATATGTGGTATGAATTTTAACTATCCCTAGGCTTGAGGCTTGGGCATGCTAAAAAGCCATAAGATAAAGGTTCCCCTCGCACATATGTGCTAGTCATTCCCGACTCTAGGGGGCAGTACTCATCTTCGTTTCAAAGCCAAAGAGCCAGCGCTGTCTGAAGACATCTCCGTGGTCATGTGACCGGCATGGCTAAATGCCAAAGGCACATGGAACGCTGTTATCTTCCCACCAAAGGTGGTCCCTATTTTTCTAGTTGCATTTTTACGTGCTTTCGAACTGCTAGGTTGGCAGAAGCTGGGACAAGTAACGGGAGCTTATGCGGCGCTAGGGATTTGAACTGCTGAACTTCCAACCTTTCTGATCAACAAGCTCAGCGTCTTAGTCACTGTGCCACTGCATCCCAACATATTGTAGAAACCCCCAAATGGGTTCATCCAGTAACCAGATTAAGAATATTATGTTATCAGAGTCATCAATTCATAATGCAATACTGCTTTTATCTACTCAGAGAACTGAGTAGATAAAACTGCACTGGGTAAAATGGTATTTCCTTCCAAGTAAGAATACATTGCATATCCTTTCCAGTGGTGCTTTCCAGGTATGTTGGGCTTCAAAGTCATGTTTCTGATTTTGCTCATAAAGGTTTAGTTTCTAACAGATTTTCCTAGAAAATGCAGTTGACACTTTCAATATGAAATAGAAAGCACTTTGCAATAAATGAGCAGGCAAACCATCTTCCCACCATCACTAAAGCCAGCCATGTTCAATATTCAAGACAATTGAGACATGGTTTACTCCAACATTGCTTTTTTTCATTAGTAAACTATTTAAAATGAAACCAGAAAATAGAAACCAAAGCTGAGAAGAGAAACTAGATTCATTCTCTCTCCCCTGAAGCTTCAGAATTAATTGACTGGAATCCATGGGGATCTACAGGAGAAGTCCAAGATTAATTGAGACCAAGAGAAATCAGTTCAGGGAATAGTTAGCTCTTAAAGAATTGGTAAAGCAATTTAGCTAGAAATTGCATGAGATTACATTTTATTTTGACTGTATGCATTTAAATCTAATCCTATAGTTCGATATTTATTTTTTTCTGTAAAGGCTCAGTAGTTGTGTGTTTTATGCAACTTGAAACTGCTTCATCATAGGGGTGCCTTTAAATTAGAAGTAGATAACCAGCTTTTGTGGTCTGCATAAAGCCTTGTATATTCCTTTATATTTTTCTATGAGAGTTAAGATCTCAGTTACAATACGAAATACATAGTTTATAGTTTATCTCCTTTGCTACTGAACAATGTGATGTGACCAATTAAAACTGAAAAAGGAATTTTAACATCATCTTGTTTAAAAACAAAGGTTGATTTTATTTTTCATTTGTGCAATTGATCTATTTCCCAAAAGATAGAAGGATGGGCTAGTTCTCCTAGCCATAGAGCAGGAAATGGCACTATTTCATTTTTGCCTTCTTAGTTTGCCAAAAGATCAACAACTGTGGGGATCATTTATTTCCCACACACTGGTTAGGAGGAGGATGCCAAAGGAGGTGTCTCCCTCCTCAAAAAAATAGATCAATGCACAGGGACTACCAACTACTAGCTGTAGCAAAGCAGAAGTCAAAGGCAGGATGCATAGACCTTGGAGGGCTTTGCGGACAGAAGGGTTAGGATATTGCTGCTGTCTTACTTAAAATAAAGATCCCAGCAGTTATTATATTTTTGTTATTTACTAGCATACACCAAATACAGTTTAAAATAATACCTGTACTAACACACAGCACAGTAGGAATGCTTCAACAAAACAGTGCTTGAGCAATTGCACTGAGTTGTGGGTTTTTCAAACTGAAGATTCCTCCCTCCACAATCAATCAACTTTTGATTTTACAGTATCATCAGATCTTTACATAATCACTCTCAAACATCTAAAGACAATCATATGGGGGGAATACTACATTTTAACAGAATCCTGCTATATTATATTTGTGTATGATTTACTCTCCAGCAGCAATAGTTCTGCACAGTAAATCAAACGCAGAAAGCAATTTTCATTGCAGAAATTAAGCCAAGGGCTACAGTCAATGGTTAATTCAAGAAAGATCAGCTAGTCTGAAGTAACACACTAACAGACACAAGAAAACCTGCAATCTCTCATCTGAACATCTGCCTGATTAGGTCTTAGTTCTTCAAAATGGAGAGAAACTGATCAAACACATGCTCAGTTTTAGGAAAGTGAATCTTAGAATTATTCATCTGTGGGGAAAGTAGAAAGTTACTAATGTTTTTTGGTACAGAGATAGCAGAATAATGCCATCTGGGGAGCTAGTTTGAAAGAACTGGAATGTATTGCAATAAGTCTGCTTCTGTTCTAGTAAAATCAAGGTATTTAAAGTACATTTAATGGAAAATGTCCCTGTAGTTGTCTATATCTCTCAGTGTGTAGTTAATCAAAACCAGAGTGCCTTAAAAGGAAAACTACTTCTGCTGCTAAGGAGCAGTATGTGCACATACCAAAATTTGACAGCTGCAAATTTGGAATGTGCAGGTCAATCTAATCAGTTTCTAATTGAATCACAGATTTGATCTGTTTCAACTGTTAATAGCAATTTGAACATTCAAGCCCAAAAAGGGCTTTTGATTCAGAAAGTCAACTCAGTTTGGAGATTTGATCAAACTGCCTTTCAATCAAATTTCCAAAACGAAGCTCTATTGCAAACCTCTTGAGAAACTGATTTGATTTAATATTTCTGAGGAGAGGCCAAGACGTTTTGTGACAAAGTATAACTAAACAAGAGAGGCAGCCATAATCAGGACAAAAGAGAATCAGGAAGAAGATGGGGCAAGAGGTGAAGGAGGAACAATGTGCAGAAACAAGGAAGAATAGGATCTAGGCACTGGTGGGATACTACTTGAGAGACATAGACTGCAGCAACCAGGAAGATGTTACATAGGGATCAAGTGACCTGTGACCAATTGGACAAAAGAGGAGAAGAAAAAAAGAGAGAAAACAAAGAGGTTACCAATGAGCTATAGTACAGAGAAGCCCTTTAGGGTCCTAGAGACCAGGGTCCCATAGAGGCAACACTATGGGACAAAATTCCAGGGCGTCAACACTGAACAAAATAAGAAGTGTCCTCAAATACAGAATAATTGGTTAATAAGTATTACCAAATTAAAATGTCTCTCCTCACCCCCCAACCCATCCTACTCATCTCTTTATGTCCAGGGCCTGAAATTGCTTAACTGAATATATTTAGAAACTAGATTGGCATTATTCACTGCTATTTAACTGCACTCACTGTAAAGAGGAAAGCAAAAGGCTTTATCCTACCAATATAGGAAAATAAAGCATCCCTAGCTGAAAAATTATTTCTTTCTTTTGTTCATTTGTGATTGTCCCTAAGAAACTTTCAGATGTACAAAGACTCCTGCACAGGAAAGTGAGGAAGCAGGAAAAATGATTAAATAGGTGCAGCAAATTATGTTTTCACAACCAACTGTGACTTTTCTTGAACTTGACACTATACAGTATGTCTGTTGATGAAGACCAAGATTGCATCTGCTGTGTGGTTCATGATTTGTGATACACCAAGACAATGACCCCCACTCTGTATTCAAGTCTTTGATTTTTCCCATCCAAATATAGGAATGTGGGTTTTTTCCCCGGTTCAAATCCCACTTTCAGTTTTTTGTTTTCATGCCAGCCTTGAGAAATCTCTTGAATCTTAATTCTGTCGTTGAAGGCATATTGTCCGTATCTGCAAATTTGTTAATCATTTTTTTCTAACTCTCCTCATCCAGATTATTTATAAATATATTACACAGCCTAGAACAGAGCCCTATGATATACCACTTAACACTTCCTACTAGCTTAATGCCGAGTCTTATTTGTACAACCAGTTTAATACTCATCTAATAATAACATAGTTCAGACAATATTTCCCCATCTCCTCTCATTGGAGACTTTGTCAAAAGCTTGTATATTTTTTCTGGATCTGATATACCAGGGGTGTCAAACTGGTGGCCTGCAGACTGGATGCATCATGCAAGCCACACCCATCCCAGCTCTATGAATGGAAAAATGTTGCGAACTGTCATGTGACAGCAACATGACACAGCAAGTTTGACACCCATGTGATATACTAATAGCAAACTCAAATACAAACTTCAGGTGTTGTTTATTAATACAGTACAGAGTACTACTGTGAGGTGTGAAGAGCGATCAGCATTATTGGATGAGCCTCAAAGTTTGCAGAAATAACAAATTTAGGCAGGGGGGAAAATGAAGTGACCCCAGTGAGGTTTGGGCAGGCAAAGCATCAGATAGTTTTTCGATTTCTCTCTTAGAGTTAGAACAGAAAATAGCCCAAGTTAAACTGTGGGGTATTTGGGACAGAGCAATGGAATCATGTCTTTGCCAATGCACAGTAAAAATATGGATTTCACTGTCACAAGTTGTAGCAGTGAACATTTTAAAATGGGAAACAGGCTCAAGATCTTATACAACGTTCCTACTAAGCATAAACAGAAAATTTTCATCTCTATCTATATCGCTCCATAAATTTAAACCTATAAAGATTTCCTTGCTACTAGGTCCTGTTGCATTCAAGGGACTTACTTCTGAGCAGACACCCTTATGCCTGCCATGTTGGACAAGTGGCTTCCAACTTTTTTTTTTTGGGGGGGGGTGAGTTCAGCGATATGTTATTTGGACATAATTAAAATCTTTTTTAAAATACAGCAGTGTATTTTAAACCTCTTGACCTTTCAAGACAAATCACATGGAGGGAAATGTTTATTTACATTGTTAAATTGCCAGGGCCTTCCAAGATTCAGTAGTTCCTCTTACAATGGAGAACTCATGCATGTCACTTTCATTCTTCAAACAAGAACCAGACAGGCTACTTGAACTGCCGAAACAATGACCTCCAGTCTATCCCATGCTTGAGCGATAAACAACAACGGAGTCCTCTTGACAAACTCTCCTCGAAGAGGGGAATTTTGCCGCTCACTATGTCTGCTGAACATAAGTTGGGAGAGAGAGAGAGAGAGAGAGAAAGAAAAGATCATCTTGTAAACAATTAATTAATGTTTGCCATGAATTATCATTTTTTACTTCCTCCTCAAGAGGCTCAAAGGGAATAAAAACACATTTTTGCAGGTGGTGGCATTCAAACGAAGGGCAATCAAATGTTTGAGAGCAGTGGCACAGTGCTTTGAGTCTCTAACAGTGAATGATGCTAGGATTAAAGCGCAGCAGGGGGTTGAGGGCTTCAGGTGTGAAGCTTAATGTTTGTGATCAGCAAAAAAAAAAAAGTCTTGAATTTATCTAAACTGCTCTTCTGCTAACAGTACTTCTAGCACATAAATGTTCCAAAAGTGGCAAGTGTTCTCATTACTCTTCTAAAGCAAACATGATCTGCATTTGAAAGGCGAACATTCCTGTTGCCTAATTTAGAATGTGCATCACAAAGAGTTAGATGATGACCCCAAAACAGATCACTCTCACTCCGCTGATCATACACAATAACCCATATTAGAAATATAGGAATGATAGATAGGGTATGGGTAAATATTACATGACCCAAACTGAGCACATTCCAGGATTTCTGATCAATGTACAGTTCTGTACATTGCTTCCTATAGTTAATGAAAGTAACTTATCTCCCTCTTGCTCACTCACACTCTTTTCAGTTAGCTTCAGTTGTTATTTGGGAGCCCTCATTTTCATATCTTATTGCCACTTAACAGAAAAAGTGTGCTGTTCTGTTCTCTTTTATCTCCCTTTAGTTTATATACACCTCCTAGCTTGCAGTTCATTCATTGTTGTAGCTGAGTAATTCTTCACTTGGGTGGTATTGTACCTTAACGTTTCCCTAAATATATACTGTATGATCTGATTGAGGCATTTGCTGCTAATATTCTGCATCTCCTCTTGGGCAGTAATACTTTTTCCATTAATTCCAATGCAGGAATCAACTCCAGGTGGGCAACCTTTTGCCAAAGGAAGATACTTTACTTATTGAAGTTAATGGTATACTGCACTTGAATTCTGCATGTGAATTGGAAAAATATTAGGGATCTTGATCAGGAACTTTAGCTACAATCCACATACTAGTTAGACTCAATTGAGTTTAAGTATATGAAGTCTGGATGAAATGAAACAAGCATTGGAAGTCAATGATACATGATTACTAGGGGAAGACTGCTATGAGGACTGGGACTCTGAATATCAGTATTAATGAGGAATTACTCCTTAATCCAAGTACATCAGTTAACAATGTTTATTTAGTTCAAATCACTTGGTTTGAAAGATTAACTGCAAGTTGTTCTATACTGATACGCAGCAATAGTTAAGTTGTCTTTTCCTTCTCCTCCACCTACATCATAAAGTGAATTAAATTTAAGATCTTCTGAAAGCAAAATTAAATTGACATTGAACATTTCGGAGAAGAGATCGTTTATTACTACCCAACAAGACTTAGATACAGAAGTCTCCAGAAGATACAGCATTTTTCCTGTGCTTTTATGTACTGTATCACTAGAACTTTCTAAATCTGAATTTGCATTTTCCAAGAACAAAATGCTTCTTGGGTACAATTCTGGCCAAATCAGAATGGTTATAATGGAATACATGAATGATCTTGAGAGGGAAGGAGATACTGCCCAGGAAACAAGAAAGACAGGAGTCCCCAGGTACTTAATAGTCAGAGAAAGAAAGTTAAGAAAGACCTGTCCTGATGGATAAGTAATTAAAAGTGGAGGCGGGAAGTTTGTGCCTTCAGATTTGCAAAACTCTGTTAACATAGCCTTACAATAAAGTAGAATTAATTCATCTTGCCAGAGATGGGCTGCTGCCAGTTCGGACCAGGTCGGGCAAACCAGTAGTTACAACTACCGGTTGGACCCGCCCACCCAACCTGGCGCTAGCCTATCCTATTTATCTCACTCCCTGGCTCTGTTCCCCATCCACAAATCCCAGCTGATTGCCACACTTCACCTGCTCTACTCACCGCGGCTGCCTAAGAAGATTTGCTGTGCGTTTGAAGCCGCGCACGCTCACATTTCCGGCTCACCGGTTGATAGCGTATGTTCAGCCCACCTCCACATCTTGCCCTGTTTTATATATGGTTTGACTACGGAGGCTGACAATAACTGTCATCAGTGAATATGAAACAAAACTGTCATTTTTCTTTAGGAAGAAGGCTGAGTGACAGTAGAACCTACAGAATAGGGTCAAAACAGGCAAGATGGCGGTTGCTTCTTTGCGATTGAAACCCCACCCTTTGTGTGGGCGTTTGAAATTGACCCATGTAGAAAAGAGTGGGACTTGGATCAGAGCGCTGTAACTGCCATCTTGTCCTCTTTGACCCTCCTGTGGCTGCTGCTGCTTAGTGAATAAAATGTGGGGTATTTTTTTACTCATTGTATGCATGTTTTTAGCAATTACCGTAAAACCCGTTTGAAAAGCTTTCTGTTACTGTGCCTGTATTTTGAAAGAATCTCACCCATATTGTGGACTTTTCTCAAGCTGTTGAGTTCTTTCAGAAAGTCTTTCAGGTACGAAGCATCACCTTAGTTTACTGCTTTATTTGTTTTAGTTTATTAACACGGCCATTTTAATCTATTACACTGCATTTATCTGGATGTTGTATTTGATGATTTTATTATAAACTGCCTAGAGTCTCTTGATTGCAGTGGATGGAAATCCAGTAAAACAAACAAACAAATTAGGGATGTCTGAGTTGTCTTTGGAAATTCATTTCACACGTATCTTTTGGATATTGGGCAGACTGGAACTTTATACGAATTTTTGCTACTCTAAATATAGCAAGGCAGTTCTTAGCAGTTTTGAACATGTCAGACGTGCGCTGAACTTTCATTAGGATTTAAAAACAGACTTTTAAGAATCCAAAACAAAACATCTTCATTCAGTAACAGAAAATGACTGAAAGATTATTAAAAAGGGATGGGATGGTTTACCGTTTGAAGAGTATGGGATTTAAATAATTAAGAATGCAGTATTATGCAGAACAAACTCTAGTTAAGCGAAATGGAATTTATTACCAGTACTTATGGCTTAGGACTAATTTTATCAGTCTTTATCTGATTTAACCTGTGCAGGGTTTGCATAGGTTAAAGTATATCCACTGTCATAAATAAAGACGAAAGGAATACAGGTACATGTTTAATTTCAACTGATAATACTCACCTAAGTTGCCATGATCTTTTCCAGTAGAGTAGAGAGTCAGCTTTCATTCTGCGGATGCTGCTAGTCCTGAGGACAGTCGGGGAGAGCAACAATCCCAGACCCTTGGATCTGACCTGCTTGTCAGCTTCTGTTTGAACTGAGCTTAGCCTGTAAAATCCAAACTGGGCCCAAAGAGGGCCATAAACAGTGTGACTGTGCAATGAGCTTTTGGAAGGCAGCTGAGGCCTCATTTGGGGTGACATGTTGTGGCTGATGAGTGTGGATGATGTGGGGTTTTCGATAAGTGCCTCATCAGTATCCTCATCATGATCGTGTCGCTCAGCCACGGCATGTGCCCTGACTTGATTGTAATTGCTTGAATCTGCTCCCGCTGCTCAGGAGCGCACAGTAATATGCAATAAAACAGCAAGAAGTGAATGTTAACCATCTGAGTTCTGACACGGCTGTTTTGCAGTTCAAGCACTCCAGACAGAGAGATGGATAGGTAGACAAATCCCGTCTTCATTCATTTTTACAGGCATCTCCACACTACTTGTCTTGTACACTCAGAGTATACATGGGGTAGGCTAAAGTACTGATATCCCTGTAAAGATTAAAAGGCTGAAAACGCTATGAAGGTATTCAGTGTTTCTTAGAACTTTATGATATATGGAAACATAGTACTGTACGTTTAAAATAAATGGCATATTTTATGTTTTCTGTAGTTTATTATACAAACACCTATCTCTATATAGCATTTACCCTGCATCATTGCTTCCAAGTTGGGCAAAGAGTTAAAGCCAAGTCTACATTTGTGTTCTCAGCGACCATACGGAAATGACTAGCCATTTCTGCCTTTGAAGGTGTGCTGTGGTTTTTTTTTTCAACTTTGCATTCGAACCTCCAGCACTGTAATTTATTTTTATTTTATTTATTTGTCGAGTGTGTACAACATTACAGACAAAGAATAAACATGATTGTGAATATATAATATGTACAAGCATGGATATGAGTACATGATATTTTATGAATACATGGGGACATTATGACAGGGATGGTAGGCACGGTAGTGGGCTTATGCACGCTCCTTACAGACCTCTTAGGAATGGGGTGAGGTCATCGGTAGACAGTCTAAGTTAAAGTTTTGGGGGTTTGGGAAAGAAACTACAGAGTCAGGTAATGTATTCCAGGCATTGACTACTCTGTTGCTGAAGTCGAATTTTTTGCAATCAAGTTTGGAGCAGTTTACATTAAGTTTGTATCTATTGTGAGCTCGTGTATTGTTGCGGTTGAAGCTGAAGTAGTCATTGACAGGTAGGA